>JAVYIG010009503.1:0-77582 GCA_035222895.1 Strongylocentrotus droebachiensis
GTTTATAAACACACGCACAGCTGTGGTAGAAGTTATTTTAACTCCGACTTGTTTATGATATAGAAATGTCAATGTTGGGACACTCGATATATAATTTTGTGTCGTGCGCATGTACAGTGTACCGGCGCGGCTTAAACGCTTGCCAGCGCTGCGCGTATATATATTAAATCAATTCATCCTACTGCAGTCGGAAGATTATCACGCCGACGCGTTCTGGCGCAGTGTTGTATAATATTTGTACTCCTGTCACTAATCATTGCGTCGATCGTTCTGCAGCGCGTATTGCAGGATCCTGCATCGGAACGACAGCAATAATAAATATCTCATGCCTAAGTAGGGTTCCCATGGTCATGTGAAAATGTGGAAAGTCATGGAAATTGATCATGGATGTGTACCGTGTATGACTATGGCAGACATCCAGTTTGAACTGACAATGGGCGTGGTATTCATATGCCGCTTGGATGCCGCAACCCATAACAAAATGTACTTACCTGGTCATGGGGGGAAAAGGGGCAAAACTAGGTAGTGGAAAGTCATGGAAATCGGTTCTCAAATTTTTGTGGGAATCCTGTCCAGGTGGAAACCCTGAAAAAGGATTCAAAGGAATTTTTTACATACTTAAAGAGGAAGATATGGCATTCCCAGTATCATTGCTCTTCCGTAGGAGTGCTTAGTCTGTGTGTACTGTTTTATACTGGAAGGTGTTGTGATTGGAAGTAGAGGTGACAGTTTTCCCTGAGGATGAGCATTGTTAAGAAGGGATATATAAGATCAAACGATAAAGTATTATCCTTTAGTTCATTAAAGTCATCTGGTATTGTAAGGTTTTAAAAAATCATTCATGATTATTAATCTGATTATGTGTAGGCTAGTATGAGACCTAGAGGGGAGTTCTTATCCTTAGAGGTACCCGGCCTAGCTGAAGGAAGACCTTCTGTTCTCGTTGGGGATAAGGTCATCTTGACGGAGCCCTACGCAAGCCAGAACAGTCCACGATATGAAGGATTCGTGCATGAGGTAATAACTTTTCTATATATAATGCTTTTTACAAAACTGGAAAAGAGTAGATGCTGGTTTTAAAAGGCTACTCACTTTCTGCATCTATTCCATTACTATATACTTTTTAGTTGGTTTATGTTAGTTCAGTTACAATGGATGTCATTCACTTTTTTGGGGGCCTGTAGATAAAATTGATGTTGGCATACCCCATCATACCTTATAGATCAGCAATAGTTGTGAGGATCATCATTGCTATTGATACAGGCCTGATAATTTAAATCGGATTTCCGATTTTATTTTATTAATTTTTTCCTCCCGGTTTTATCCCTATTTTCCCCTTATTTTCCCTATTTTTCAATTTTTTTGTTGATGAAAAAAAAAACGTAGATGAGACAATCCCTGATACTTCAAAGAATGATAATTTGATCATTCTCTGCCTAGGTGCATGGTGAAGATGTCCTCTTGAAGTTTCATCCTCATTTCCATGATTCTTATGGGGCAGAGCTATTCAGTGTGATGTTCACCATCTCAAGGTAAGGGTATACATGCATGCCTGCTATAGTGACCACGTTTCTTTCAAAACATATACATTGAAACCTGTCTATAAAGACAACCCAAGGGAGACAAGAAAATAGTCTTTGTAGACAGGTGGTATTTCTATACAGGTTCTATTAGTACATGTTTCAATGGGAAACCATTTTCAAGGGAAACAAAAAATGTGGTCTTTGTAGACAGGTGGTCTTTCTATACAGGTATCCACTAAAGCAGGTTTGACTGTATCACCTATTGAAAGCCAGAAAGGTAGTTGTTATATGTAAACAGGATCTTGCTGGCTCTCAGTATGTGATATGTTAGTATTTAAAGATGTGCAACTCTGTTATTTATTTTATTTTTTTACAAAAACTTCCTTCTAAAAGCTTTATTAATGGTGATTATCGTAACATTATTTTTTTGCTAGCAATGTATATAAAATAAAAATGAGGAAGAAAAGAGAGATTTATTATTTGTATACAAAAAGTTGCTTTTCCGTGTGAAATGGGTAATATGTATTTGTTGCTATAACTTGGCAGACACAAGCAGAACTTATGTTGGTCTGATTTATAACAATATCTTTTATAAGCATAAAGAGACATTGTGCCATAAGTTATTTGAACTTTTGGAAGTAAATGATGATGATGATGAGTGTGATCCTATTCTTTTGCTTGTACTTTAACTTACCGGTATGTTGTTCCTATATTTGTTTAGTGATTGGGTAATTTTGAGCTTCATCCAGGCAGGTGGCATTATTCGCTACTGCTAGGTGGGATTTATTTCTTGTACTTCAATCTAAATAAAAAATGTATTCATAACTTCAGAACACCTTTGAGAAGATGCCACCAAGCCGCTGAGTATGCAACAGTCAACCTAGGAAAAGAAGGTATGTACACTCACAAAAATATGATGGTATTGGTATTATTTGACTAGTGTCTTCCTCAGATTTTGGTTGAGCTGTTTTGCTGTCAGAAAAGTACAATGCATAGAGACGTCCTAATGAAAAGGCAAGATATGGATGGAGAAAGAATTAGCCATTAGTATATAATATGGAATACCTCTTGGTAGCTCACCTGAGAAAGAATATACATAGCATACACTTTTGTTGTTCTTTTGCAAACCTCATTTCATGTGAATATCTATGGTTTCAGTTTTATTTATCATTTACAACAGAACACTCTAATCAAAGTGTCTTTTCTGTGTAATCTCAGCATATGACTTGTTATTCATTTCAAGTTTTATTGTTGGACTTGATGATATGTATTTGTATATTTATGAAAATTATTTCCTTTTTTCTTGTAGTCCTGTTTCCAAGTGAACTGAGAGCCAAGTCCCCGCAAGTGGAGATCGCCTTTGCGATCATCCAACGTTCAGTTGTGTATCCGGGCCGTCCCAGGACTATCATCAAGCTACCCACTCCGAAGAACCTTCCAAGACACTGCCCGTCAGCGACAAGTGCCACAAAAGAGTCCCCACAGCCACAAGGTACCCTTGAAAGCACCATCGAGACCAGCACAGGATCTACTGAATCAGATGCCAGCCAGGACATCCGATTAGCTCGGAAACTCTCAGGGGTTGACAAAGACTCTGAAGAACCCAAGTTTCTTGTACCCAATGCCCTCTTGGATGGAGTAGCTACTACATCGGAGATGACAGAGAGTGGTAATGGTGATGACAAGGCAGAGTTCTTTAACAATAAGCTGAATGCTCGACAGAGGTCCGCCGTCATGAGAATACTCAAAGGAGAAGGCAGACCCACCCCCTACATCCTATTTGGACCTCCAGGTAAGTACTTTGAACTCTGATCCACTTAAAACATCTTAATATATTAGTTTGATACATTTTCAGAATGTACACAAGTATAAATGGTATACAAATGATCCATTCGAATGAGTTCATCATACGATCTATCTGCACTCTAGTTGAGGCTGTATCCATCTATCGCACAAAGCCATCAGGCCGAGTACGATAGGTGCTAAACAACCTCAACAAGAGTGAAAAAATGAATACATGCATCATTTGTTTTATTCAACGTAAGTCTTAGATCCTTGTTTTTTTTTAACTCTAAAGAGTGAGATCAAAGACCCTCTGAGGCTCTCGAGTATGACAGTATCAGTTGTAACTTCCTGAAAGACATTTCACAGCTGATAAGAAGTGGTCTTGTCTTTTCAATCAGCCATTATGATTCATTTGAATTATGAGCCAAGGAGATTCCTTAAATGATTCTCGCACATTATTTGAGACCATGACTACATGAGGAACGTCTAGATTATAATGCCACTGTTAACCATTTTGTTGTTGTTGTCAATCTTGTCTATCAACAGGAACAGGGAAGACGATCACTGTAGTGGAAACCATTCTGCAAATTCACCACCATTTACCATCAAGTCGTATCCTGGCCTGTACACCTTCCAACAGTGCAGCAGATCTCTTGGTAAGTCATGACAAAGTCAATTCAAGCTTTATTTTTTGTATATCTTTGGAGAAAAAACACTGCGCTTGTTATTGTTTCAAGATTCTAAAGGTACTACTCATGACCTGTGAATTATTTCGAGGGGTATGAAGAGTTTATGAAGAGCATAATTTTATGATTTGTGGTATTCAAGACAAGATAGTGTTGAAAATAAAAGACTTCACCCAATGCATGTACTACACCCTTTCCTTTGGTAGTCCTGAATTATTCACTTTGATTTTACCTTGGTATTTCAGTGTTAAAGTGACTTGGTAACATTGCCTCAGATTCTGAAACAAAATCCTGGATTTAGCTCATGCTGCAATCATAATTATAAACATTTAGGTCAGTCAGGAATCCCATGAATTTTACAAGTCGATCGCCTGTCTGATTATCAAGATATTTATGATTGGAAATTGAAATTTAATTTTTCGTTTTCCTAACGGTTTATATAACACTACAGTCTATTGGGGAAAACGAGTATGGTAAAACCGGTTTTACTATTTTGAGGCACTTCATGATAATTTTGAAACACAATTTTGTTAGGGCTTCATTATTACATCATATCACAGACACTGATTACACGTAGGGCCATGCATCTTAGATTAAACATTGTTAAACGATGCCTTTAAAGTATGTGAAACACGGCATCTTGCTTTGATTAATATTTGTTTCTCTCCGCAGGCTGAAAGATTACATCAGAGTGGTGCAGTGAAGAAAATAGACATGGTCAGACTGAATTCCTTCCGAAGGTCAGACGTGGTAAGGTTACTTCTAACTGCATATAAGAATTGATATCGACAAAAAGTAAATGCGCAGATTCTCAAAACTGAATGTACATATACAGTACGTCAGATTACTTCTTTGCCCATGAGAGTTACATCTACTTTATACTGTATTATTTTTAAAGGGAAACATGTGATGCTTTTGCTATGTTTTTTTTTCTTTCTTTTTGCATATGTATAATTTTGCCATTCTCTTCATGTATTATGCGTTTGTTCATCAAATGATGTCTGCCATAGATGGTTCAGAATAATCGAAAGATGAAAATATATCGTCCTTGGCGGAAGATTTATCATTAACATAAGATAAGGATCAGTTATGGTCATGCGATTGCATTGTGAAAGAAACGTGGTGGAATCGATCAGAAAAGGTTGATCATTTAGCATATAAGTATTGGTGTGTACTGCAAGGTTCTGGAATCATCAAAATGATAAGAAATTTGGCCCAGTCTTTGTAAAGTTACAAGCACTGTACACAGAAAGATGTATATGGGACTACGCACGCGTGCGCGAGACGTGCGTTTAGCTCTCACACACCAATAGATAAACTAATGTACCAAATATATCAATTAGTAGGCTGTTTCCCGGCAAAATTGTTATCATCATGTATTAGTCAAAACATACTCTTTCACATGATTGGTAATAAGAGCTTCCATTTCATTTTTGGAAATTGGGGCATTTCCAATACTGGTCTTTACCTTTAACATATCATGTTTGTCCGCTGGCAATCTCTTTACAGCATTCCTTTCTGTATTTTTATTCTATCCATGTAGAACATACCAGAGTGCATCCTTCAGTACTGCAGCAATGGAGAAGAGCTTCAAGCTGTAGGACACCATAGGATCATCATCAGCACTTGTTCTACGGGGGGACAGTTCTATTCGCTTGGGTTGAAACCTGGTCATTTCACTCATGTCATAATAGATGAGGCGGGGCAAGCCACAGAACCTGAGGCGCTTGTTGGTATAGGGCTAGCTGCTGGGCCTGATGGACAAGTAAGCGGATAATATAATAATAATAATAGCTAGTTCTTATATAGCGCTTTTCAGGACTGAAGGCTCTCTCAAAGCGCTTTACAGACATATATATTATTACCTCGGTCTTAGGATTCAGGCTTACCCGCACACAATGTATGCACATTCTCCACTCCATATATTACATGTATTACTCTTGATCTTCTTATCAAATGATATTTTTATGCCTCCGTTACGAAGTAGCCGGAGGCATTATGTTTTCAGGTTGTCCGTCCGTACGTACGTACGTACGTCTGTACGTACGTACGTCCCGATCTCGTGATCGTGTTATCTGAAGAACCGATTGATAGATTCCTGCCAAACTTTGGTCATGTATGTATCTTGCAGAGCCGATGAACTGATTAGATTTTGGGGTCACTACGTCTAAGGTCAAAGGTCACAGGGCTCATTATGTATGCAAAAACAGCTTGTGATCGCGTTATCTCAAGAACCGATTGATGGATTTCTGCCAAACTTAGGTCATGTATGTTACTTGCAGAGCCTATGAACTGATTAGATTTTGGGGTCACGAGGTCAAAGGTCAAAGGTCAAAGGTCACAGCGCACATTATGTATGCAAAAATAGCTTGTGATGGTATTATAATTAAAACAGATTGATGGATTCCTGCCAAACTTAGATCATTTATGTATCTTGCAGAGCCAATGAACTGAGTAGATTATTGGTTCATAAGGTCAAAGGTCATGGGCTCATTATGTATGCAAAAATAGCTTGTGAACGCATTCTCATTAGAACTGACAGATGGATTACTATTTAACTCAGGACATCTTGCAGAGCCAATGAACTGAGTAGATTTTAGGGTCATGAGGTCAAAGATCAAAGGGTCATATATGTATATGAGAAATTGCTTGTAATCACGATATTCTGAGAACCTGTTAATGGATTACAAATGAACTTGAATTTGAAAAATTTCTTCTCTTTTGGTTTGTAAAATTGCTCTATGACGGAGGCATCATTTTCGACTGCGCGCAGTCGAAATTCCATCTAGTTAAATATAGGACTGATTTCTGATTTACTCATTCCTTGTAAACTCTTCGTCAGTTAATATCTTGAAATATAAAACTATGTGCCATTATACTAATTCACAAGTAAAATATTTTAGTTATCCTTATCATCAAATAATGTCTTTAGTTGTAAATCCATTAACCATCAAGGATGATAATATACATTTAGGAGAGAATAGATTATCCTTAATTCTTCCTCTGAAGGCATTTCTGGTTCCATCATATCTTAAAGATATTTTTCCTAGCATATTGTTTCCTTGGTAATGATTGGAGAAAAATTGATGGTAAAATTATCTGTCTGAAGTACACATATATAGGGATTTGAATTGATATTTTAAAAGAATGTTTTAAATATCTTTACATCAAATCAAATCAAATCAAAATATATTCTTCATATTGTGAACTTAGAGTTCATGTAGGCAGAAGCATAACCTGTTCATAGTCAGATTATGTTAGCAGTGAAATGAGTTCATTTGGACAGGAATATATTTGGATCATTGCAATCTTTTATTCTAATTTTGTCCTGTAATTATAACAACCTTGATCATCACTTGACATTTAAATCTTTAATGCTTTTTATTAGGCTGTTCTAGCCGGTGATCCAATGCAGTTAGGACCGGTTCTAGCCAGTTCTCAGGCTGGGGAACTAGGCTTAGAGCAGTCACTGCTAGAGAGAATGATGAAACGAGACATGTATCAGAGAGATAGCAAGACATTCAGGGACCATGGTGGCTATAACCCACTGCTGGTAAGTCTAGATATGCGTCTATTTCATAAAATAAAATCAGATTCCCTTAACCTTAATTGATCTGAAAGTGAATCCTATTATTGGCAGTGATTAGCATTCCGTAAAAACTGTCAATACCATACAAATGCTTGTTGTCAGAGACAGTATAGTTGAGTTTGTAAATGAGATACAATAATACATGTATTCCCCACATCTGTTAGATTTTTTTTCCAAGGATTACCCTATGATGACTTAAATACTATTGATGGGGTTCTGCAAAATATGAAATAATACTTAAGATGTATTTAAATATGTTTAGTACTTGGTTAAAAAAAAACTATTATAGTTCAGAAGATGCCTTCTACAGTCTTCCACCTTCCTGTCAAGTAACCATTTAATCTAAATATATACTATAATCCTGAGGGGGGGGGGGGATTATAATTACTACAACTCAGTAAGTGTTCACTATACTTGATGCTTTTCTTGTAATGATGATCAAAGGATTTCTCCCATTTTCTTCCAATGTTTAGGTAACAAAGCTTGTGGACAACTACCGATCCCACCCTGCCTTACTGAAGCTCCCTTCTCAGTGTTTCTACCACGATGAGCTCAATGCCTGTGCCAACATCGAGATGAGAGAGATGGCTTGTGGTTGGGACCAGCTCCCTAACAAGAATGGCTTACCCATCCTCTTTCATGGGATCCAGGTATGATAAATCACCCCCAAAATCTGAACATTTTAACCTGACAATTTTTTATTTTGATGAAACTTAGTGAACTTGTTTTAGTGAACATGTCATTACATTCCATGAAACTTTTTGTCAAGGTCACATGATCCAGAAGGTCTATTTCAAGGTCAAATCTTGGGTCATAAGGTCCAAGTACCCTAACATGTATCAATCTTCAAGTTGATGGCAGAAATGAAATCATTATTGAATTCCCTTTCCAACACTACCAACTTTGTGAAGATTGACCCATTAGTTCCCGAGATACAAGGGTTCAAAGGTAGGCGGCCACTCCCATTTTTGCCAAAAATCTCAAAAGTTGGTGGGCAGTATCTCCCAAACCCCTCATCTGATTGACCTAAAATTTTAGATTTGGTGCTGTAAGATCACACTCACCAAGTACACTTAGTTTCATCAAAATAAAAAATGGTCGGGTTAAAACCATTGGGTGATTCGACATGGAATGACCCTTCCTGAAATGATGTGGTCTTCTAAGAAAACTAGTACAGTAACTGCAATGATGTTGTTGAATGAATTGCAGACTAAAGGTTAAGTTCTTATAAGCAGTGCTCGATCTGTCAAAGACACTTCCTTGTTTTGGAGCCAGAAGGTCCTTACCCCATATCATGTAACAAAGAGTTAATGCTTTTTTGGCTCTCAACAGACAATATGTTTAGGATCAGTGTAGTTGGGGTTGTTTTCTCTTCAGTTAATATGTGTTTGAGGTAGTGTCACCTCTATTTGAAAGCTACTGCTTTAGGAAGCCAACAAATTCTGTGAGAGGTACCGTGTGTACAGTGCATGGCCTAACATGCAAACTCTCAAGCCTCGTTCAGATATACCACAGTAAACCATTGGGTTCAATGATGTAAAATTGTGATGTCCTTCACATTTCTGCAACACAGATCTCACTAAATGTGCACAGGATTTTTGTTGCACTTTTTCATTCATTCACACGTTTTAAAAAAAGCTGGGTTTACTGCGGCACATGTGAACTAGTCTTTAGTAGAAATGGGATGCATGATACATCATCAATGGCAAGTTCACACAGCATAAAAGTGCATCAACAATTTGTTTTTAATGAAAAATTGAAAAAATGTATAATGAATCCCTGTAAAGGGCTATTTGAATTGTTGATATTATCTTATTTCACAAACTTTTGATAATTTTCTTCTGGATCTCTTCTAATACAATTATACTTTTCCCATGAATAGGGAGCTGATTTAAAGGAAGGTAACAGCCCATCCTGGTGCAACCCAGCTGAAGCCGTTCAGGCAGTGTCATACCTTCAGGCTCTTTTGAGCTGCTCTGAACTGAACCTCAAGGAGACTGACATAGGAATCATCACACCATACAGGAAACAGGTATGTTAATGATAATGATACATGTAACTTCTTGATAGAACTTTGTAAAATAAATATATTTTACAAGTACACAAGGTACTGATCCAAGCATTTTACAGTTCATTGTTACTTCTGACATTGAATTAAAAACAATGCAACACTTAACAGGACTTCTCTCCTCTCCTTGGGGAGCAACCTGAACAGCCTTTCCCCATTTTACACCAGCCACATTAATGTTGAAATCCCTTTTGGTATTCACTTATTAACCTGGATGGAGAGAAGCTATGTAGATAAAATACCTTGTCCGATGATAAAAATGCCATCCCAGTGCTGAAAGATATGACTTATGAAACCAAAATTAATTGTTCAAACTGATTTGGCTATACTCATTTTAATATATTCTGTAGTATAATTTTTTTTTTTTTTCACAGCTTGAAGTATCACTTCAATAAGCCTCAATCCATTTGTTCAAAATGATTTTCTTTCCTCTGAATTATATTTTATACTTAGAAAAGAAGCTTTTGTTTCATTATTTTTGTTTAATTGTCTTGTTACACTCTTATTGTCTTTATGTGTAGGTTGATAAATTAAATCTACTCCTGGACAGTGTGGATATCTTGGACACCAAAGTAGGATCAGTTGAAGAGTTCCAGGGCCAAGAAAGACCAGTCATCATCATATCTACTGTGAGTGTTTGCATATAGTGTATTGATTTTAGTTATGCCTCCGTTACAAAGTAGCCGGAGGCAGTATGTTTTCAGGTTATCCGTCCGTACGTCTGTACGTCCCATTCTCGTGATCGCGTTATCTCAAGAGCTGATAAATGGATTCCTGCCAAAGATGAGTCATGTATGTATCTTGCAGAGCTAATGAATTGAGCAGATTTTGGGGTCACAAGGTCCAAGGTCACAGTGCTCATTGTGTATGCAAAAATAGCTCGTGATCACATTATCATTAAAACCAATGGACAAATTACCATCAACTTCGGGACATGTATGTCGCTCTATGGCAGAGGCATCATTTTCGACTGCATGCAGTCCAAGTTCCATCTAGTTAACTCTTTCGTTATGATGGGGTTGAGTCATTAATTAATATCTTTAGTGTATTGTATTCTTTAAGTAGCTGCATGCATGAATTACAAATAAGAAGTCATCCTTGGGCTTTTCATAAAATATTTTTCTTTTTCTTTTTATGTATTTTTTGCTGCATGACAAAGTGTGATTTTTCTCTATCCTTCAATGTTGAATTACCGGTATCAGTAATTTATTGTCTTTTGGTTTGTTTTGCACAATTATATTCAAGTTTGTGTGAGAATTTTTTTTTTTTTCTTCCATCTTTATCCTGTCCCTAGGTAAGATCAAGTTCCAGTCTAATGGCTTTTGACCTCCGCCATCAGCTTGGTTTCCTTAGCAACCCAAAACGTTTCAATGTTTCCATCACTCGACCCCAAGCTTTGCTCATCGTGGTTGGAAATCCACATCTTCTTGTCAATGTAAGTTGGAATGCTAACATTTATATTGTTTTTAGGCAAATTTGCTGCATTCACATCAGTAAATATATATCCTGTAGATTTTATTGTTTGAGGTAAAAAAGAAAATTGTAAAAAAATGTGAAGTTGGAACTAGTCATTATGAATGAACAGTTTTCAGTAATGGAAACAATGTAATACCGCTATCACACTGCCAAATCAGCCCCGACCAACAAACTATTGGCAATTGTTTATGCCATTTCTGTGTGGTATCTTGTCGATCTTGGCCATGTGACTTTTCAAGACTTTAGACTTGCATCATATCCCATGCAAACAGTGTAATCTGAGTGTGTGTATGATAGAAGTTGATTAGTATGTTTGTATGATGTCATCTTATTTTTGCAGGACTATTACTGGAGAGCTCTTTTGAAGTACTGTCTGAAGAACAGTGCCTATGTAGGGTGTGAGCCACCAAGTGAGGAAACGATGAAGAGATTGGACGGTCAACAGGGAGAGGAGAAGGATGGAGATGAAGGGGAGAGCATCCAAGATGCTGCAGAGAAAGAGCATCCTATTCAACCAAAGGAGGATGCGGAAGTGGTTGAAAAACCAGTGCAAATCACAGAGGTACCTGAGATAAGTGAACCGGTGCAGGTGGATTCCTTGGCAAAGGGGAGTGACGAGGTTGGAAAAGATGAAGCTTCAAGTCCTGTAGAGCATATTTCTTCAGAACACAAAGTGTCTGTCACAGTAGAAGAGAGCGATGTCAGAAGAGCTGACAGTCAACTTGAGGATCGTGTAGAGAGGCTTGTGGATAGAGGTGATGACGGGGATATTGTACAAAGTGTGATACAGGAGAGGACAGATGTTTCGAATACAGAATCAATCAACACTCCAAATACTGTCAGTGATGTTCCAGCTTGCAGCTCTCCTATTATTGAAGTAGAATGTGTTGAAAGAGATTTAGAACAAGGAGAGGTAGTAGTCAGCAAGGAGGAGAAGAAAGTAACAGAGATCTGGGACGTCTATGACAGTCATGCTTCAGAGGTCACATCATCCACGCCCTGGTGCCCAATGGAAGAGGACGTTCCAAACGTAGATGGCCTTACAGATCCAAGTAGAGGATGGTACGACACCACTGGTGACCCCTTACCTGACCGTGTCATCATCAATAGTGACATTTCATCAGCTGGGAGTGACCAAAGAGGGCAGGAGATCTATCCATCAAACACCATTCATCCTGAGAAAAGTGCTATTCCAGATGATGTTCCTTGTATGCCTCTCATAGGGTCAGGATATGAGATTGATAAGAGAAGAGATGGCAGGACGAGAAGTGAAGGAGGGTATCCTCCAAGGAGAGGAGGCAAAACTGATTATCGGCCTTTAAATAAAGAGCCTCCCCATGAGCGAAAGAAGCTGGTATTGCAGAAGAGGACGCAGCCGATTGAACAGAGTCCTGACAAGGCTGCTAGTGCATCTTCCATCTTCGGAGGAGCAAAGCCGGTAGATACAGCCTCTAGGGAGAGGGGTATTACAGAGAGAGTGGAGAAGGAAAGGAGACAGTATGGACCTGAGCATATGGGTGCCCGTGTAAGACAAGACAGTGAGAGGTCTGGAGGTAGAGAAGGGAGGAATTATCACAGTAGCTCTGGCTCTGACAGGGAATGGTCTAGACCAGTAACACAGAGAAGAGAAAGTGAAAGATCAAATGAGGAAGAAGTGTTCTATAAAGATGACCAAGTGTCAGTCTCACCTAATCCAACATCTGATAGAGTTAGCCAGCAGGGTGATGTTAGAAACAGGAATTCTCAAAGAGCAACTCCCAGTTCCAAGAAATCTCCAAGACGTTACCAAGATAGTCAAAAACATGTGCCAAGGAGGGAAGCGGAGAGGCAAGTGCCAAGTAAATCTAGTCCTCAAGATAATGAACAGTCCTGTGTAAGAGATCATGTTAACTCTGTATCTGATCACACTTCAGTAAGCAGTATGAAAGAGGATTCTGATGAAGAAACAGGAGAAGACTTCAGTGCTTCTACTTGGGCATCAGGACATCACAATAGTATCCCAGAGAAAAGAGGACATTCTCTGAATTCTGGAATGGATGCAAGATTTCAAGTTGCTACTACTGTTCCTGTCCAACCCTCTGCAAATAATTTCCTTGGTAATCGCTCAAGAACTAATAGCACAGGAAAGTCTCAAGGTCAACAGATTTCATCTTCTCAGTTCTCATCTCCAGCTCATAATTCCAGAGGTACAGGAGACTTTGTAAAGTATGTCAGTAGAGGAAGGGGACTGATGTCTAGTCCTCCTGCTTTTGCTGAGCCTAACGTTGGTAAGAAAGGACCCAGTCCGAAGAGTCCAAGATCCCCTCAGGGAGTGGCTCAACAAGCCAAAGGTAGCCATCCAATCGCTTCCAATGCCCAGAGGGATCAGTACATGGCTTATCCATCTCCTGGATTTGGTCGAGGGTTTCACAAGCCCAGACAGACGCCAGAAGAGCAGTCCCCAGGGCATCAAGAGAGGTTTAGAGGAAACGGAAGGGGATTCAGCGTGGGGAGGGGTCGAGACAGAGGAAGAGGTCGAGGCAGAGGTCTGCTAGCCACCAACTTCAACTTTGGACAATGATAGTATTTAGAAAATTGGAGGAATGATAGATGGAAATATGCCATGTGCTATGTATAATTCAGTAGGTGCAGCCATTTTACTGTTTCAAAATAATTACCTCCAGGAAGAAATGCATAAAAATTGAAAGAGCACACTGATATGTACAGACATGTAAGAGACAGGGTCATCAGAGGGGTAGCTTGTTCTAAGTATAAATTACAACAGTTAAATTGATTACATGTATGTATGGATCTAAAATTTAAATGATATGAATGTCAAGTAATGCGTTGTAAGGAGAAAGACTGCTCATTTCAGATGGAATCAACATTATGTAACATACCGGTACTTATCAGTTAAGCAATATGAAGTTTTTAGAGTACATGTATAAACTGTCTTTCATAGAAATGCTATCAGAAGCATAGCATACTAGTAGAACTCTGAAAAGCAGCTTATTTCACATTGGTTTGTGACAACTGTTTATTTTTTTAAGGTGTTCACAATCATTGATAATGTTTTGATTTTAAGCAGTAAATATTGGATAATGTTAATAATTTTGTTGTTGTTGTTGTTGTAGCATCCTAATCATAAAAAAGGTCACATGATGTGTTTGGTATGCTGCCCGAGGCTTACTTGTTTTTCATGTTCCTTTGGTTGGACAATTTTTGTGAGTTACTATTAACCATATATGGCCTATGAATACCTTAATACACAGTGTCATAGACTGCAAGTATAAACAAACACCTACAGAAATATATATGCACCCCCTCCCCCACAAAAATTTTAATGAGAAATATACTTGTCAATATATATTTGCAAAACAGGAAATACATGTAGATAAACAACTAAATTTCTTGTTACATGCTGAATGTTATGAATTTGCTTGACTATGCCATATCATTATCTACATACAACTCAAATTATTTCATTGACTTAAAAATGTTAATAATAGTACCTTTGGTTGCAATGTTCATTTCTAATATCTTTACCTTTGTGATTTCATGAATACCATGATAGTGTAGTACATGTTGTTTAGATAGAGGATTTTTCTAAACTTGATTGCCTCACTGCCATAGGGGGAAAATTCTTGTTGGAAACATTTCAAAAAACTTTTTTCCAGCTCTTTGATTGATAAGATGCAAACATTATGAATATTATTTTGCTTGAGAGGCTAGATAAAGAAACAGTTGTCCCAGCTAATGTAGTATATTAAACTGTGACAATCTCTGTTGTTTATTGTGCAATATACGAATACTATGTAATATCAACTCGCATGATCGTAATTTACTCTAACTGTTATCTAAACATAAGAAGTGCTAGTGTCAAAGAATTTCAAATATATAAGGGTCTCCCAAAGTGATGTACTTTTTTTCTCAGCCTTTAAAGGTAATACAAAGTTTCGTGAAATTTTGAAAATTGGGTGGATAGTGAATCTTTACATTATTGATATTGGATGCCCATGTGGATGTATTATAAGCACTAGAAAATTTAGCCCCTAAAAAACTTCTGCTTTCAAGAAAAATTAAATATAAAAATTTACCAGTGCTCCCGGTAAATTTTGATAAATTTCAATTAGCGCCTACGGCCGTACAATGGTAGCTGCGACCATGAAAATCTCAGAATGTGTAGTTGTGATATATAATTTCCAAATGAAAATAGCTAATTGGTCGTTTTTAGTCAAGAAACATTGTTTTACAGCTTAATTAATATCTTGAACTTGAGAGGGAGCTATACATCATAAAGAGTTTATTATTTACAATTTCATAACTTTAGACTTGATTTCAACCGCGACAACCATCTCAATATTGTAGGATCGCATATGCTTCCAATATGTTCATTTGAACCAAATTCGTGACCCCATACCAAAACTTTGTATTACCTTTAAGAAAGGCTGAGTTTGATATATATAGTTTCTGCATTTGTCAAACGTTAAAGGTCTTTCTAGCCTTTGGGCTGAATAGTACCGGGTAGTTATTAAATCCTGCATTAAAAATATATTGGATTTGGATTGGTTTAGGGCTCTTCACATGACCAGAAATATTTCAACCATTTTAAGGTTGCTCTGAAAAAGTACTAGAGAGTGAATGTAGGTTGTTCATGGAGACGAATCTAGTATTATACATTTTGGGATAGCTCCTAAACAGAGAAACATATTTGAAAAGGGTGCAGTCTATCTAAAGTAGACCCTTTGATATGGTGATCGGGTTACATTCCATGCAAATACTGTATATACTTCTATTTTTTACTATTTCAAGTAAACTGCCTTGAACTTGACTCAGAATTAATTGTTTATTCATTGATTGAGGAAGTGAGCAAGGGACAAGGCCAAGTGAGGAAAAAGAGACAGATGGAGTGTAAGAGAGTGTAAGGGAGAGAGAGAGAGGGGGGGGGGAATGCGAGAGAAGGACAAAGAGAGATGTAAATAGATTTATCATTTGTAGAAGAGAGATGAAATAAAAAATTGATAAATGTACATGTACACATCTACTTTACTCTCTATATTTTTCCCCACCTCACTCTACCTTGTGCCCTTTCTCATCTCGTTCCTTTCTGTTTCTGTGCGTATTCCTCACTTTACTCAAACCTCTTGCCAATTCTAAATTTCTATCTCAACCTTTCTACCTTTTCTCTTCCCCATTCTGTCCTTTTTCCTCACCCTCTCTCATCAGTTTAATCCTTTATGGTCACCTTTTTGCACATCTGTTCACAACATGAATAACTCGCAACACAATCATAAAGCAAAGTATAGTTTTACATCTTTTTATTCAGTCTTCTTCATATAATATAAATTTCAGATCTAATAAATATGTACACCACTTCTCATGGAAGCTTTATAAGCCTTTCCTGTATCAATATATATTTTTTAAACGGTACAGAGTAAAGACAAAATCTGTATATCGGGTCAAAGGATAATATACACAATTGCAATGTGTCTTGGAATTAATCAAATACATCCTATTGAACTTTCATTTATCATTAATCGTTTGTTGTTTTTCAAGCAAAATTCCAACAAATTTCTCCCTTTTACACAACATTGATAAAATCGAAGTCCAATCAATAAATTTGAATTGATAAGAAAGAGTAGACATAATTGAGAAACATAAGCAATATGTTGATGAACAGTATAAAACAAAATTGCAATAAATGCACATTTTCTATGGTATAATGATTTTGAGACATGACTAATGTCAGTGGCAAATGCATGTATGCAGGCAACATACTACCGAGTAATAAATAAATTGACTATAAAGTAACGATATGGATAAACAATACACAACTTGATACTGTTTTGACAGTCTATTTGCTCATAACATTTGTGGAGAGTTTGATTAATTTTCTGTTTGGAAAAATAAAATCATAAAACATAAAAAGCTTTGAGTCAATACCAATCAATGTTCTGTGAGATATGAAGGCAAAATGAATATGTGATATGCTTAAGTTTGTCAAGGAAATTTGCAGTTATGAGCCCTAATGCAATGCATGTGGATATAATGCGCAAAAAAGGTGGATCACACCTCACCTACATGCACTCTGCTCAGTTGCATACATCTTTGATAAAATTATTCCAAATAAAATCCTTGATATTGTGGCTAGCCTCTCCAGTGTCTGCACTTACTGTAAATTTTAACCATCCTTCTTCCACTGAGTTTCCTAAAAGTTGGTAACACAGTATCAGAATACCTCATGTAAACCTTTCTTTTCTAAACAACATGTTTTTGCGCTCAGTAGAACAGATGTACAGTCAATAGATGTATATTTCAAGAAAATCAAAATACAGTCAAACCTGCTTTAGTGACCACCTGTCTACAAACACCGCCTTTTGGGTTTCTCTTGAAAATGTTTTTTCATTAAGACATGTACTAAAGGAACATTTGACTGTACCAAGTTTGAAATGTTCTTGGCCTACATCTAGGCAACACATTCATGTCCTTTGATCATCCAAATTGTTAGCAGTGGTATTATCTCTTCAGCAATAAGAACTAAGCGATTCAGAAATTTGACAAAAGACTGTGTTTGCACCCTTCTACAGGGCACATGACAATCTCATGTGAACACTGCTTGTACAATCCACATTATGTGCATGGGGGTTGGAGTGTAGGTCCAGACAGTCTCGTTCTCCAGGACAAAGTGTGCAGATCATCCATTGTTCTCTACAGCTTTGAGTCCGGCTTGTAAGAGATCTACCATGACAGGGTAGATACTGGCAAACTCCTTGCCTTGTCTCTGTCTCACAGACTGAACGTAAGCCTCCAGAGTGCCTCTGTGTGATCAACAAGAAAAACATAATTTTACATTGGATGTAATTCACTTTAAAAAGATAAAGTTAAAATAATATATTACGAATATAAAACTGCAAACCAAGAGTTCATGATGTATATTTTCTATCAGTACGTATGTTGACTCACAATTTTTTTTGGTAGTTTCGTAGGTACAACTTGTACTTTAAACTAGATGGAACTTCGACTGCGCGCAGTCGAAAATGATGCCTCCGTCATAGAGCAATTTTACAAACCAAAACAGAAGAAATTTTTCAAATTCAAGTTCAATTGTAATCCATTAACAGGTTCTCAGAATATCGTGATTACAAGCAATTTCTCATATACATATATGACCCTTTGATCTTTGACCTCATGACCCTAAAATCTACTCAGTTCATTGGCTCTGCAAGATGTCCTGAGTTAAATAGTAATCCATCTGTCAGTTCTAATGAGAATGCGTTCACAAGCTTTTTTTGCATACATAATGAGCCCTGTGACCTTTGACCTTATAAACCAAGAATCTACTCGGTTCAATGGCACTGCAAGTTCCATAAATGATCTAAGTTTGGCAGGAATCTATCAATCTGTTCTAATGGTAATACGATCACAAGCTATTTTTGCATACATAATGAACCGCATGACCTTTGACCTTGACCTCATGACCCCAAAATCTAATCAGTTCATCAGCTCTGCAAGTAACATACATGACCTAAGTTTGGCTGGGATCCATCAATCGGTTCTTGAGATAACGCGATCACGAGCTGTTTTTGCATACATAATGAGCCCTGTGACATTTGACCTTTGACCTCGTGACCCCAAAATCTAATCAGTTCATTGGCTCTGCAGGATACATACATGACCAAAGTTTGGCAGGAATCCATCGATCGGTTCTTTAGATAACGCGATCACAAGCTGTTTTTGCATACATAATGAGCCCTGTGACCTTTGACCTCGTGACCCCAAAATCTAATCAGTTCATCGGCTTTGCAAGATACATACATGACCAAAGTTTGGTAGGATTCCATCAATCGGTTCTTCAGATAACGCGAGAACGGGACGTACGTACGTACAGACGTACGGACGTACGTACGTACAGACGTACGGACGTACGGACGGACGGACGGACGGACAACCCGAAAACATAATGCCTCCGGCTACTTCGTAACGGAGGCATAAAAATGATGATTGGCTTGAAATGTTTAATTTCTAAGATTTCCTACATGTATTTTACTATAGATTATGAACAATTCAACAAATTTACCCGTACTTTTCAACTGACAAATGTCAAATAATGAACTATTTTCATGCAGTCAACCACAGTTGAATATTAACTGCCATTGAGATAACTGTGCAAAGAAGAGCATCTGGGATGACGATGGTATAGAACAAGACTGTTTTAAGCTTACTTAATCAACGCCAGTCTCTCTTTCTCTGCTGCATGTTCACTCATCCACTGAGAGTACCTTGAAGTGGACCATCCAGCAACCTGTAACCATACAGATAGTATAGGAAATATAAATTTATTCTCTTTCATAATCATATGTCATTAGATACCGAAGTAGGTCCTTGTAAAATATGTTGGAACAAGAATCTTCAGCTATGACTAAATTAATCAGTGTAATCGAGCTATCTTGACTAATCTGTAGTGTATAACTTAATGCAAAATGGCAACAACAAGGAGCATATAAAAAGTTACATAGCTTGCATAATTAGTTCCACATTACAATGAACCTACACATGTAAACCCCAATCAACAATAACATTTCAAAGATTGCAAGAACACAAATCCTGTAACTTTGTCTTTATAATGTGTATGACTGATGTGACAAAATTGGACCATATGCTTCTTTTTTGGCACAAGAATCAAATGAGCTCTATTTACCTTCAAGATGTAATCGAGGGGTCAGTGACACAAAGACGTAACTCCATTTTGAGAAAGAGTGGTTTATGTGTCACTGAGCACTTGGGCCTTAAGGAGCTAAGCCTATGTTTCACTAGTCATTGACTTCAATGGGGTGTTGGGTGGAGTTAAGTCTTTGTGTTTCCTGTAAAGCCCACATTTGCTGAACATTTTGATATCAAATACTCATTTTGGCAAAATATGGAGTTACGTCTCTGTGCCACTGAACCCTCGTAATGTACTTACCTCATGAGGTGACATGAGATCTGAAGGTGCTCTGGCAAACAGGAATTGTAGGATAGTTGAATACGGGATGATGTCTCCCAAGGCCGAGCTGCTTGAGATGTGCTCAGGCGTCTGGAAGAGCATCGGTCTGAACGCTCTCAGGAGCTTGTAAGGTCGACCTAGGTCAGAGGGCCGTCTGCACAGAGGCGTGATTGCTAGCTCCATCTTTGTCATGTAAAAAAAAAGGGAATTTACAAAAAGATTTCTGTCAGAAAAATACTTCACAATCGGAATAACTAATTCTTTTTTTTCTCCAAATGATCCAAAATCTATTTCATCATTGTTATCACATTATATTTATGTACATTGCCATATCTTATCAAAATAAAGTATAGCAAACCCATGATACTATTTGTTATAGAATGTACATTTATACGTTTGTATCTACAATGCCTCTGTGTCACTCACTTATTTGTTACACAGCACTGAAATCGTTGAAAACTTTTGATTTGTTATACTTTTTTGAGAAAAAAAATGCAATTATAGACATTAGCTTGGAATTAAAACAAAATTTATCAGTTTTCCACTATACGCTATAAGAATAATATTGTATATTCATCACATAGTATATTAAATTGAAAGACTAAATACACAGTTATGATAAGGATTTTGACAACCTACCTGAGCAAAATCAGCTGCTAATCTCAGCTTGCCTCCCTCCCCTAGCGGTCGCAGCAGACTAGCATGTCTTACAAACAGTTTAATGGCTTCACATGCTATGCTATGTAAACTGTGATACAAAGAGGAACATGGAGCTTTTATTTCATGGTATAATGGTCAGGGCAATTGGTCAAGATTAATGATTAATGTTTTATTATTTCATGGATCTCATTAATAATAGTCAATTGAAAAACCATGCATATACTTAAGAGCCCTGTACAGATGTGATGTGGTAAATCAGTGCAGTTAGTTTAAATATAATGACAAGAGTATAATACGATTCACACTTCTCAAACTTGAACACAGACCTCGTTGAAAATGCGAAGGACATTTGTTTCACACAGTTCACATTCCATCAAATATGTTTGTTTTTTTAAAGCCACAATTCACCTCTTCATATCTGAACGAGCCTTGAAGAAATTCCAAGGAAGTGTGCCGGTGTGTTTTTTATAATGAAGTTGCTAAAAACAAAGATTATAACAATTTCACTGTTGTTCAATTGAAACAGATATATAAAAACCTGACAAATATCTTGTGAAATTATGCAAATCTGAAATGAAAAATAGTCTTCGCTGGAATTCTTTAGTCAATTATGAAATTTGAAAGTGAACATAATCTGAAATCATTCATTTAGGTGACGTGCATCACTAACCTGTCTATGATGAAATCTGTGCAGTTGAATTGAGAGAGATAAGTTGCTTGTACTCTGGCAATGAATCCTTGTAGCTCTCTCATGTACAGAGAGCAGGGAGCATCGGGAGAATCCTTAGGAACAGGTGCACTGTATAGAAGTATGAAAGATCAATCTTATGTCATTATTTTCTTATCAAAAACATATATTTCAGTTCATTTCCCCTTGTTGGCAGTCTCACTAATCTACAGGATTATACAATATTTCTTTACCCTCCCTTACTTCTTCACTTTCTCTACCATTTAGATCTGTCTACTTGTTTTACTGTGCTGTCATCTCTTTCCTCCTCCCATACCCTTCTTTTTTGTTCTCTCTACCTATCTCTCCCCCTCTCTCTCTCTCTCTCTCTCTCTCTCTATCTCTCCCTCACTCTCTCTATATCTCTCTCACTCCCTCTCCCCATGTTCTTACATCCCTATCATCTCTCTTCATTTTCTCTTCCTGTCTCTCTTTTTGTCTCTTTATCTGTCTCTCCTTTTGTCTATCTTTCTCTCTATATCCCTTTTGTCTCCCCCCTGCCCTCTCTCTCTATCTTGCAGTTTTTACACCACATACACTAGTACAGTTCATATCACTACCGTCACTCTTCATCACTGAACTGGTACATCCCATAATACTCACGTTTTGAAGTCCTCACTATGCATGGTGAGAATGATGGCCTCAATAGAGTCAGCGATGGATGCTAACAGAGGCTGGATTGCATTGCTCATTATGGATACTACATTCTAAGAGGTAGATAAAACAACAAAACAATATGTAATTGAATGGCTGACTAGTTGCATATACTTAGGTTCCAACAAATTGGAAAGTAATCACTAATTTCCATCAAAAAATAAATATGAATAAGAAATAAGGGGCTTTATAATATTATCCTACATGTTCTATAAATCCCCTCTAACGATTTCACTTATTTCAGTTCATACATGTACGCATTCTATTAGCGTATTCATTATATGTCTGTTCAGATGAGCATGAAGGAAATGATTCAATTACATTCAATTAGAACAAATGACAAAAACATCCCAAAATTTCAAACTATTAGTGACTATGCATTGTCACACTGCCATCAGTTCAGAAGGATCAAAGGCAATTTAGAGGTTTTATAGATTATACTTGGTACTTGGTAGGATTCCTCCAAAAGACGCTGTAAAGGTGTTTAAACTGGAGGTGTGTCGTCATGTGCGGCCACCATCTTAAAGTGCTGGTTTTAAGTTGGTTTTAAGCGCAGATTTAAAGATATTTAAGGAAGGTTGGGCTACAATTAAGGGAGAAAGACTGTTCCAGTTCTTAACTGTTCTTGGGAAGAATTATCTGGCAAATCAATTTCTCCAGTGATCACTGCATCAACAAAAAATTCTCGTTAAACAGTCAAAAATTCTTTCCAACTATTCATTATAGTCTCACTTTAGCAACACTTAAGAACGAAGCAATACCTGAAGGGAGCCCTCAATGATGGCGATTGCATTCTCAGGGTACGATCCGAGGGCCTGAGTGACTTTACTGATGGCTCGATGGAACTGATAGAGGGAGTTCACCACAGCTGCATTCTTAGCCTGACCAGCAGTAGGGGGCGCTATGACCTGACTGGCATCTCCATCGGTACACAGCTGATAGAGGTATTAAGATGGAACAGAAATCAATGAATTGGAGAAGACCGTGACAGGATAGATTTAATATTATTTCCTGTAAATTATAAATTACAAGTAAAAATTGAATACCACCTACACTAAATGAATCTATTCCCATACATCATAGTTCATACATACATGGTAGTCATGGGTTGGAAATAGCTGAACCAGTAACACTACATCCCTGTTAAGGGCAACCATTTATATTATTTAATAATACAAAAATACCACAATAAACTCTCTAAAGATGCAAGATGTTTCCTTTCTATTTGTCCTTCTTATGTTATTATCACTGAACAAATTTCTCTTTGCCTATAACTTTAGAGAGAGAGAGAGAGAGAAAACAAACTTGTAAGTAATTTGTCCACAGAATGGTTTATATTTCCGTTCATTAACACTGCCCTTGAGTGGGGGGCTCATTACAAAGTTTTCAAAGAGTATTCAAATCTTACCATCTGTTCACATTTGTTGACGTAGAGATTGACAGTCTTGGAAGCATTCCTTGCGACGAGTACGCTCAGGTTCAGATCAACACTGGCTACACTCAGCTCACTGAAGGACAAATGCAGGAAAATAGTTGAAATCAATTACGAATGTCTAAAGAAGAATTATTTTTGAAGAGTCAACATTGCATGGCAAACAGGAATAGGGCACAATCAATCACATGCATATGGACAGTTAATTATCAACACGTATACATGTACCACAGTCACATTGATTCCAAACCAACTCTTCTTTGACTAACTTTTGGCCAGGAGGTATAAACAAAAATGTTTTGTTTGTTTGCCTGGTATCGGTCTCATTGGTGTGACTTTGGATATAAGGGTAGGTTACAGGCAGCACCAAAGAATACATACTTCTCTTCATGGTACATGTACAAATAAATATCCTTCCTATTGGTGGTTAAATATTAATAGATCGGAGGCATGCGACTTACTCAGTAAGGATGTTAACTCTATTACCGTAAATAAAAAAAATCCAATCCATTTCAATTTAATTCTACAATATAAAATCCAAACAGTTTGCCTAAGGATATCCTTGAACACCATCTGCAAGGAGACAGAAGTGTTAAACTGCTACTATCTAACAACTACTGGCTCCCTGCAGACATGATAAATCAACTCTCTATATCTCTCTCTCTCTCTCTCTATCTCTCTCTCTCTCTCTCTATCTCTCTCTATCTCTCTCTCTCTCTCTCTCATTCTGTCTCTCTCTCACTCTGTCTCTCTGTCTCTGTCTTTTTCTCTGTCTCTCTGTCTCACTCTCTGTCGCTCTTTTTCTCTATCTCTCTATCTCTCTGTCTGTCTCACTGTCTGTCTCACTCTCTCTCTCTCTCATTCTGTCTCTCTATCTCAGTCTCTCTCTCTCTCTCTCCCTCCCTCTCTCTAATAGAGCTGTGGAAGACCAACTCTAATTCTCTGTTATTACCTCTGAATTGTCTTGGCGATGTTCTCCACCTCGCTCTCTGAGGGAGGATAGGCAGCTCCGCTCGGGAAGACCAGGTTGATGGGATCAAAGAGACGAGACAAGGATCTTGAGAGGTACGCCGTCTCAAAGACGAACAGGGACTCCTTCAATGCCTTCTCTGGGCTAGAAATAACAATTATTGATACATTTGAAATTTTTAATGAGCAATGGTTGACTGATGATATAGCTGACAGTGAACTATTCCATAAATGAATGGCACAGTACATAGAAATGAGCATTTTTTAACAGAGGTCATCAAAAGAAATTAAGAAAGCAAATAAATGCATACAATTTGTACAATTGAGTTCAGATGCGAGCAATTTTTTACCAGAATGTGCTGTTTATTTAGTTCGGCAAAAAATCAATAAGAAGCACACAAAAAAAGATATATACTGATTCAAGCTGTTTGTGCTAAAATGGAATGTTACTAAAACTAACCATTACCATTTACTACATACATGCATGCTTTGAATAATTTAGAGTGTTTATGGTCTTTACTGTGACATACAAAAGTGAGATAAAGGGAGATTTGAGATTGCATTTCAGGTTCTGTTGATGTCATAGATTGTTAAACTTTAACCTCTTCCAACAACAACAACAAAACAACGAAAAAAATAGAGAAGCATCCGAAACAATGGTGAAATTTACAGACTAAGGACTTTATTTCTATCTCACCTGTAATCATCCTCTATTTTGAGACCAACATACATATCAACAACAGGTGACTGAGAAACCCCTTGGGCGTCGACCGATGATACCGCGACGGAAATGATATTAAACTGTTCCAGCCTCTTCCACAGGTCATTGTAGAGTCTGAGTAGTTTAGGATACTCCCCTTCAAAGGCTTGCTTAATGAAAGTTGATGCTGTGTAAAGGAGAGGAAAGGTGTGTTAAGGGCCCTCAGCACTAGTTTGGCCAGGTGGGATAAGACCTCCCTGCAAGGTTACTGACAGGTGGTTTTCTCATCAAATCAGCAGTTTTAAATTAACATACGAAAAAGGGGACCATGGGAGACCAATGGTCACCGATTAGGCATTGCTTGCTATATAGAGGGGGCAAGTAGCTATAAGTAGTGCAGTGGGCTTTAAGGCATTGCTGAAGTTATTGCCATGGAAACACCGCAAAATTGTTTTAGTTTCTCAGACAAAGCATACAATTCACAGATACTGATATTTCACACAAAATATGGGCAAAACTGCATAAAATATGTGAACAAATATAAATACAACCAAAGTCCTCTTCAAATCACTGGAAGCCTTAACACTAATTCCTCTTACTGGTCATTTCTAGAAAAGATTTATTAAATTTCATTTACAATGTTTGCATACCATTGGCTAATTCTCCAAAGTCCTCCTTCATCAGCTTTGTAAGGGACATCCAAAATGAGAGCATTATGTTCCCATGGCCATCCTGTCACATAAACACACAACAAACAAATGCATCAATGATTACACTCAAAACATGATTTGACATATATACATCACTCTTTTCCATCCAAATGTGATCACAGATCTTCCACAATTTCGGTGGGTAAAGAGTTTATGTACAAAACATGGGTGAAAGGCATTATTTATGACAAGAAAATGTAATATTGCAACACTGAATTTTCAACTGAAAAGCTTCATGACAATATAACTTGAATTTAATTTGAAATAAATGACAACGTAGCTATGGGTATAAGAAAAGAAGAATAAAATATCTACATATCAAGTTTAAATATACGGTACTTATTTCAATACATTGGACGAAATATCAATATAAATAAAAAAGGAAGCTTGAGTAGTTAATACCTTTCTGAGTTCATCCATAAAGCAGACGTGAGTCACTGGATCTCGTTTCTTGACTAAAACTTTCTGTAAATGATTCACCTGTAATCAGTAAAATAAAAAAATACACACAAACATTTAAAGTCATATCAGATCTTATTATACTAGTATAAATGTGATTAAACTTTAATTCTTCGGAAGTTCAACACATTACTTCTTTGCGTTCCTGAAAATTAATCACAAATATTATACAAAGAAAATACGGGTAACTGAAAGAAATATTTGTGCTGTTGTATCGTAACAGTGACGAGACAATCACTTCAAAGACATTTGCTTCAGGCTTTATTCAGGAAAGATATAGGATTACCGGTAAGTTTGCAATTGGGGTTAGGGTAGAGGGTAGTGATATAGTGATATTGTGTCAGGTCCAGGGTTAAAAAGTGAATTTGGGTGAAGACTTGGAAGCTGACCGCTGAGCAATAGCTGCAGCAGCATCTCTTGCCCTCCCCCCCCTCCTTGGGCATGCAACAACATCTTTATAACTTCAATACTATGGTCTCACCTGTCCACAAGCAGCGTGTATTTGATCCATTAGTTTCTCAAGGTTGGTCCATAGAGTAGCTCTGAAAGCTGGAGTGTTACCAGGAGCAGGCATGGCCGCTTTTCCAGGTCCTGTGGAAGGAGAATAGACATCATTTTTGCACTATCACATAAATTTTCTGCTTGTTCAATGAATTACCAAAACTATTATAATATTTTCTGTTTCTTTTTCACTCCACCCTACATTTTTTATGGTTTGTTTATATCATCCCAGCTTTTCTTTTAATCCCCATTTCATTTATTATCTAATAAGCCCTTGTTAATCGTGTGTACTAATGATATATTTTCTATCATCTATTCTTATACCCTCTTACCATAAATTCTGATGTTTTACTTCTCTTTCTTCTGGATCTGTTTTGAAAATAAATTCTTGTTTCATAACTCAATAAATGTAACCTCTGACTCTGACTCTCTTTATCTATCTCCAATCTGATCATATTGTAATTCAAAACCCTTTCGTAACCCTATCACTTCAGTCCTCTTTGTTCAAATTCTTAGTCACTGAGTCAAGTTTTCCACAAAAAAGTATTTTCCCCTTTCCTTATTATGCCTTTTCCCCTGTACACAAGTGACCCTCTCCTCTCCTCTCATTTTCCTCCCATCCCATTCCACTTCTCTCACTACACACCCACCTCTTCCAGCTGGTATAGTAGTATGAGAGAGAACCTGCACATCCAAAGCATCCTTGATGTTCTGTCTCAAGGCTTTCTCACAGTGACCGACAACGGTCTGTACTGTATCCTTCAGGCTTCCAAGGTTGTGAAACACTTGCAGGGATGTGGCCACTTGTGTTTGATTCTGTCAATATAAAAAAGCAGGAAAATACATAAGTAATTTGTCAAGAATCTGGAAGTACCTTTAATTTATCACAATTAATATGTGTCGTATCCGGACACCTACCCCCCAGATAACCACCCCCAGTCAACTTACCCTAGAGGACGGTTGCCCTACGGGGTATTTGTCCTAGGGGGTAGGTGTCCTAGAAACAATATTTTTGTCAGGTTATGATTATTATCATATTAAGATTTTATGCAAGTACAGGCAACAACCAACTTGTTTAAAGATTGGCCTCACAAAAATTCTTTAGAAGAGCACCAGACACAAATGACTGGAAAATCCAAAGAGCACATAGTGATTGTGTTCACATATCAGGCCTAACAATACAGATGGCTAACAGGATATCAATAACACTGAAAGGATTGAAGATTTCTGCCACAATGATAATTTTCTATAACTTTTTTGTATTTATCATGATGAGAACATTTATTTCATAATATTTTACCATCACATGATATAAGCATACTCTGCTATTAAGAGTCTACAACAAAGCAATTACCGGTAGTGGAAATCTACCAAAACCTTTTTGAGTTTAATTCGTCGCTGTTTTCACGAAGTGACGGTAGTGAAAAAAGATTGCATTCATTTTGCGTTACGATTTTCCTCACTACCGTCACTTCGTGAAAACAAGGACGAATTATACAGACCTGTGTCTCCATGCCTTGTTGAAGCATCTTCTGCGCCTGTTTCTCCACATCTTTACGAGCCTTCCTGATGAAGACAGTATCTTGTTCTATTACCTCTATCCCTGCCAGATCAACTCCATGGTAGAGGTAGTCTGTGAAACAAAGAGCACCAATCATTGTCTAGATCAGAGTCAACAGCATAAAATAACAAATCAACTTCTTGAATTTTAAAGACGTTTTTTAATCTGTGGATGACTATATGTCTTCCTCGCCTAAAGTGATCTTGCACAGTCTGCATGATAATTAAAAATATGTGTGCAAATATATAATGGTAAGGATTAATCTCAATAGTGTCTCGTTCCCTGCCAGCATTGCAAGCTTTAAAACAACAATCGATGTAATTTACACCAAGATATAAATTTTAAGTAGAAAATAACTTTTATTTACGATTACCAAAGGAACCAACCATTGAACAATAATCAAAGAAAAAGTGCATTCAAACCTATGAAAACCTTTTCATCAGAACCCCAATAATGATCTGATCCTGGGAATGGGAAAGGCTTACCTAGTTCATTGAGGCTCTGAGCAGCTTTAGTGATCTCTCTAGCTCCACCTTGCAGCTGTCCATGAAGTCTCTTGCTCAGGTACAGGATCCTGATGATTCTTCTTAACAGATCACAAGCCTCCTGATTTATCAAACAAGAAGAGGTCAATTCAACCATTGCATGAAAACTCACAAAATATTGGTGATGGTAGTCAACACCTTCTCCTTAGCCTCAAGGAAATCAATTGTTGTATTTGGAGTAGAGTCTAGATGTCTTTACACTTGCTTCATCACAACTATGCAAATTTAAGTGATGTTGAATCATTTCAATTTGAACACAAATTCTTAATGTCAAATAAGAGTTCTTATACAGTCAAACCTGTTTTAGTGACCACCTGTCTACAAAGACCATATTTTTTGTTTCCCTTGAAAATGGTTTCTCATTGAAACATGTACTAAAGGAACCTGTCTACAATTCTGTTTCCCTTGGGCGGTCACTATAAACAGGTTTGACTGTATAAAAGAAAGTATACATTATCTAGTTTATATCTAGGGTAAGATCAAAATTGGAAGTCACATAAACTGCACTCCTCTTAAAAATTCTCTAATATTGAACGGAAATGAAAAGAAAATCAAATCAAATTGATGACATTCATCAAATCAACTGTACATTTTGTAATTCTGATAACGTAAGATGGATGACTGACCTGAAGTCTTCTAAGCTGTGCCGTTCTTGCAACTATTTTATTGTATGGCTCGACAATCTTTGCTTGAATCCTGCAAAAACCAATGTGTCAATGAAAAGTTATGATCAGATTCAATTCATTTATGGATAATAATAATCAAAGTTAACATCAAAGCTAATCCAATAACAACACTGAAAAACAAATATATACCAGTAAATATAACTTTATCTCTCATATACATCCAACCAAGGTAAACATTAACATTTTTTGTTGTGAGGGAAATCGTTTAGTCAAACTAATGGGTTTGGAGATTTTGTAAAATATAAACCATTGACTGAAATTCTATCCAGCGAGGGCAAATAAGTTTAGGAGGTTCACGCTCAACCCCTGTCTATTATTTTTCACTGTATCCATATTTTCTGACAATTCATTAACATCCTTTGATGATGGTACAAAGTAAAATCCCCAAATCAACCCAAATCAGTTGTATTCAATTTGATGCACATCTATGCAGGAGGTAAATTCAAAAGCAATGCTTTGGAAGAGTTAATCACCTTTCTACTGCTGCTTGTAATGATTGTATCCTTGTCTGCATCATCTGCAAGACGCCATCTAGTGTCTCAATTCCTGTAGCCTGGGATAGCAAGTCTTCATGATGTGCTCCAACCTGTGTATTAAAAGAAACAGTAAATCTTCAAATCGTCTCTGTAATCTCCTGTGGGTGATTTAAGCAACATTTATTTTAATCCTACCTAATGCTTAAATACATGTAATAAATTAGAATGCATAAGGGACTCTGTCATTATCACAACAAGCTACTGTTTGATCATTACCATTTCAAGTATCCAATTAACCTTGATTTTCATTTTACCAAAGCTTTCAACAAAATAATTGGAACAGATAAAAATGAGAGATCAAGTGAATGAAAAAAAATTGTATTCAATATTGCCATCAATATGTTCATGTGTATACATCTGGGGGTGTTTCACAAAGCCTTTTTTCAATGACAAGTGACAACTAGATGGAATTCGACTGCGCGCAGTCGAAAATGATGCCTCCGTCATCCTCTATTTACAAACCGAAACGGAAGAAATTTTTCAAATTCAAGTTCAATTGTAATCCATTAACATGTTCTCAGAATATCGTGATTACAAGCAATTTCTCATATACATATATGACCCTTTGATCTTTGACCTCATGACCCTAAAATCTACTCAGTTCATTGGCTCTGCAAGATTTCCTGAGTTAAATAGTAATCCATCTGTCAGTTCTAATGAGAATGCATCCACAAGCTATTTTTGCATACATAATGAGCCCACGACCTTTGATCTTATGAACCATTCATTGGCTCTGCAAGATACATAAATGATCTAAGTTTGGCAGGAATCCATCAATCTGTTCTAATGATAATACGATCACAAGCTATTTTTGCGTACATAATGAGCCGCATGACCTTGACCTTTACCTCATGACCCCAAAATCTAATCAGTTCATCAGCTCTGCAAGTAACATACATGACCTAAGTTTGGCAGGAATCCATCAATCGGTTCTTGAGATAAGGCGATCACGAGCACAAGCTATTTTTGCATACATAATGAGCCGCATGACCTTGACCTTTACCTCATGACCCCAAAATCTAATCAGTTCATCAGCTCTGCAAGTAACATACATGACCTAAGTTTGGCAGGAATCCATCAATCGGTTCTTGAGATAAGGCGATCACGAGCTGTTTTTGCATACACAATGTGCGCTGTGACCTTTGACCTCGTGACCCCAAAATCTAATCAGTTCATCAGCTCTGCAAGATACATACATGACCAAAGTTTGGCAGGAATCCATCAATCGGTTGTTCAGATAACGCGATCACAAGCTGTTTTTGCATACATAATGAGCCCTGTGACCTTTGACCTACGTGCTTCAAAATCTAATCAGATCGTCTTCCTATGGTGATACATACTATCCTTAAGTTTGAAGTTTTTACATCTCCAGTGGTTCTTGAGATATCATGATAACAATCTCAATGTATGGAATTTCATAAGTTGACCTCTATGACCCTTGACCTTTGACCTACGTGCTCCAAAATGTAATCAGATTGTTTTCCTATAGTGATACACACTATCACTAAGTTTGAAGTTTAAATCTCCAGTGGTTCTTGAGATATCATGATAACAATCTCAATGTATGGAATTTCATAAGTTGACCTCTGTGACCCTTGACCTTTGACATACGTGCTCCAAAATCTAATCAGATCGTCTTCCTATGGTGATACATACTATCCTTAAGTTTGAAGTTTAAATCTCAAATGGTTCTTGAGATATCGCGCTAACAAACTCAATACAAGGAATTTCATAAGTTGACCTCTGTGACCTGTGACCTTTGACCTACGTACTCCAAAATCTAATCAGATCGTCTTCCTATGGTGATAAATACTATTCCCGAGTCTTAAGTTTAAATCTTAAATGGTTCTTGAGATATTGTGATAACGGTCAAACGGGACGGACGTACGGACGGACAACCCGAAAACATGATGCCTCCGGCACCACCTTCGGTGGCGGAGGCATAAAAATCAGTGACAAATCTGCTGATAACCAATCAGAAGCATTCGTCACTGATGACAAGTTTTGTGAAACACCCACCTGATTGTAACCCCTACTGAACTTGTCTTCTCATTGATTGATCGTGCTAGGCTGAAATAAATCTTGTTTTTCTTTTAAAAAAACAACAACTAAAAACTTGCATGTAGATCGAGAAACTACATACTCTCAGCCTAACATCTTGTTCCAAATATGCCGTAAGTAAAGTAAACCGTACCTGGGCATGTAGTTCCTTGTCCAACAGGCTTATTCCTTCTGCCATTTTGGCAAGTTGATCAGATATTGCCATCGTCTGCATGACTCTATTTGTGTGATCACGCACATCAAAGTCATCCGACACAAACTCCAGGAAGGTTTCTGAATGCAAATGAGGTGTCAAAAGATATCAGTAACAGATACTATTTTCATGAAAAAGGAAGGGAAAAAGAATAGAAAAGAAGAACAAAATTGGGGTCTAGACTAATTACAAACTTGGTTTCTAACTTTTCTTTTTGTTTATTCGTTATCAACACTGTCATTAGATCTAGGTCAAATTTGAAAGCTAAAATGTTTATAAAGTAAAGTATCTGCAGTAGGAAGTTGGTAGAGACTGTCCGACTAGTAAGAGTGACTAGACCGTCTACTACTCTAGACGGTTCAAGCTCGCTATCCATTTAATTTAAAGGTGAAATTCAAAGAAGATCACAAATATGTCAACTAATGTATCACAAGAAACTGGTAAGCTAACAGATGGCTATCGTACAAGTTTTAGGTCAACTACATATCAGGTGATTTATAAAAAATACAAATACAACCACCTCAATAGCAGGTGGGATATACAAGAGATTCGCAAGAAAAATAACGGTGTTTTAATGATGTCACTATATGGACCAACACTGCCCAAGCAGACGACATCCCATAGAGAATGAACATAATTGCAAAGCTATTATTTCTCAAATTATAATGAGTTTACTGTATATAAATGTAATGGCATGTCAAACCATTCAAAAGGGGATATGACCCGATTCTGATTATAACTAAAATCTTTTGCTTGTAAATACATAGGATACAGGTTAATTAACAATCAAAGAAATCAGACTTTCAAATTGAAAAACCCCCGGAATGATATTAAGGATGGCATTTGTTCCCTCTTGAAACGCGGAACATACCCCGGTGTGTGCAGCTGAATATACAATGGCGTCTTATTTTGTTTACAAGCGACAGATTCCTTTATTTTTGTATCGCTGCATTTGTCATCAAAATGAAACCATGCGCGGGGTTTAGAGTGAGGCAATAGATTATACATTTAGCCTGAGGGTAGTGAAGTAAGAGAAAGAACTCAAGAGAAGATGAAAACACAGGCACTGAAAATGTGTAAGATGCCATGGGACACCGTCTGCTTGTGCAAGTCATGTCCATACTGTGATCTCACACATCAGAGCTCGGAGAGCTCTTCAGGTGCTATGCCGGGGCTATATCTAAGCGTTTTGTAATTTATAATAATCATTACTTTGAATGTTTCCAAGCATTGAATTTTGATAACCTTGTCGAATCAAAGTTTCAACTTTGCAATAATGAAAATAAAGTTAGTTTTTAAAATCAATGAATAGGTCTATCTACTTTAATTAAGCATGATAAGGACCGCTATTCATAATTAGGACCATTATTCATAAGGACCGCTATCCAAACACATAACAAAATGAATAGCGATCCTTTATGAATGGCGGCCCTTATACATAGCGAGCAAACCAGACTCTGAAAAATAAAGTCCCAACAAATTTGTTAACGCGTGGGACTTAAATGAAAAGTTGTTAAAAATTATTGTCACTAAATTTCAGTCTCCGTCTGTTTGAATAATACAATTTTTGGTCTAAAATGAAATAAAACATTAGCTCACCATCTCCCGTAAGTTGTTTCAGTAATGCGTCTTCCATTTTTGCTCAAATGTAGATTACAACAGCGAGAATCGAGCTTCGAGATGCGTGAAGTTAGACGCCACGTATCAGCATTGATTACTAGCAGCCCAAAACTGCTCGTACGTCTCGCCGATAGTCATAAAAAGTAAAATAAAACAAAGTAGATCTAAAACTATTCGATTTGTCTTTCTTTGACTTAAGTTTTTCGTTTATAGAATTTCTTGAAACTGCATATTATCTGGGAATTGATCTTCGAAAGTGATAAAATAAACTTCCTGCAACTTATTAATGCATAAATTTTAGTTTAAAAAGAAAGTCAAGGAGGGGAGATATAGGGATGCATCAGCCCTAGATATAATCAAATTAATACTGAAATTTCAGACAGCAACTAATACCTTAAAAGCTGATATATCACAATTGTTATGACTTTGAAAAATATTTTGAGGGTTCTCGTTGATGACACACAGTTGATATGTCAATAAATATAATGCAGGATCGCCGAATGATAGATCAATTAATTAGGTAGCAATAAAACACTCCAGGGTGTCGAAAGCCAATAACCCGACAACATCTTTCCATGTTTCTTCACAAAATGCCTGGCCCGTTTCTAAGCATATGAACTTTAAATCTGGAATGATAGGCTATCATCCTTTGCCATCGTGGAAATTCTTCTTTTTAGGCTGACAATGTGTTTGGCATATACAATTAATTGCCTTAATTTGGAGTTCTTTGCCTTCCGAACTAAAAACTTACCCATTTCCAAATTCCTTTAAAAGGATATATTAAACATATCCCACTAGCAAGCAGCACCGGCCACTGCCATGGTCAATAATCAATTTATTCGTTTGCTAATTTTTGTTGGTGTTAGTGATTTCTTGTGTGTTTTGTTTGTCTTATTGTGTTGCTTTTCTTTTCTTTTCTTTTTCTTCTTCTTTGGTTCTTTTTCAATTATTCAGTATGGAAGTTCGGTCTGAATTTGGCTACCCCTAAATTTTTGGAAATATGCTAATAATGTGATACTTTTTATTATCAATACTTGACAGTTTTGTTTGTTTTGCTTTTGTTTTGTTTTTTCTTATTTTCCTACCCCAGGTTCCTATGTAGAGGTGTCGTGGACGAGTGGATAAGTCACCGGACTGTGGATCACAAGGTCCGCGCGGTTCAAGTCCCACCGCGGCACTAATGTCCTTTGGCAAGACATTGATCTACATTTGCCACTCTCCACCCAGGTGTTAAATGGGTACATGGTAGGATGCGAAAGCTAATGTGGTTTGATTAGCAATGGCGCTTGTAAAATGGCGACTGGCTGGAATGCTCCCCAGGGAGTGGAGAATGTGCATACCTTGTGTGCGGGTAAGCATGAATCCGATGACCGGGGTAATAATATGTGCTGCGCCTATAGAAACACAGTATTAGGCGCTTTATAAATGTGAGCTAATTATTATTATTTACCTTGGACTTCATAACAAAAAGTAAGTTTGCTTACTGTAATGTGCAAACAATAGATAACGCTAGACAAACTTTTTGATAAAAGCAGTAGGCCTATATAGTGGACAGAAAAACCGAGAAAGATTTTTAAAATCTATAAATCTCAAACTTGTCGGGATATTGAAGAAAAGTTTAAAGTTAAAGGTCTTCATTTTTTACACCTTAATGTGAGGTCTATTCTAAACAAGATATCGGAACTTAGAATTCTTTTTAGAAGAAAAATGCTGTCTATTATTGCTTTCACTGAAACATGGTTAAACAATTCCATAAATGATGAAGAAATTGAAATAGACGGATATAAAATCATACGCCATGATCGATCCTCTGGCTCTGGAGGAGGTGTATGTTTCTATATCAGAAATGATATTGCATTTAATATTATGGATGCTATAAGTACTGGAGATACGGAATCCCTGTGGATAAATTTGCTTATACCAAGATCAAAACCAATTGTTGTCGGCGTTCTGTATCGACCTCCGAAAAACAATTTGTTTATCGAGAAATTGTCCAATATTCTTGATACATTAAAGAAGGATGACGAAATAATTCTTTTAGGAGACATGAATATTTGTCTTATTCACAAATCGCCACTGGCTAAAAAATATATTGACTTGTTGAGTCTTCATGGGTTTAGTCAACTCATTAAAGAGGCAACACGCGTTACACCTACATGTTCTTCTCTATTGGATCATGTTGGTTCAGGCGCGTACGCAGGATTTTTTCAAGGGGGGGTTTTAACATTTATAAATCGGGCCAAAAATTTCGCATACGACTAAGCCAGCCGCTGAATAAGGGGGGGGGGGGGGGGGGTAAGAGGACATTTTTAATTTTTTTGTTTTGGTCCCCAAAAAATCGCAACGACTCAGCCGACCGCTGAATAAGCGGGGGGGGGGGGAGGGTAAGAGGACACTTTTTTTTTTTTTTGGTCTCGAAATTTAAAAATGACATTTTGCTCCGTTTGGGGGGGGGGGGGTAAGGTCACCTGTTTTAGGTCAGCCATGGGGGTAATTTTTTAAACTGATAACTGATATTTTTTTTTCATTTTTTTTTTTTTTAATAATTAAAAAAAAAAAAAAATCCAAAGGGGGGGGGGTTAGGGGGGTTTGGGGGGGGGGGGGTGGTTTACACACATAAAAATACCAAAGGGGGGGGTTAACCCCCCCTCCTGTGTACGCGCCTGTGTTGGTTGTACCAAAGAAAATAAATAAGTCAAAGTGGTGTCATTGATCTAGGTATTAGCGACCATTCTTTTACTTTCTGTACACGGAAAAATATTAGACTGGCTATAGGTCATCACAGGACTAATGATATCAGATCCATGAAAAAATATACAGAAGAGTCTTTCAATCTTCAACTATCTGTTGTTGATTGGTCACGAATAACTGACTGTACAGATGTAAATGAGGCATGGTCAATATTTCAACATGTTTTTATCTCAAATTTGAATATGATAGCGCCACTGAAACGGATAAGAATAAAACAAAGATCAGAAACTTGGGTGACTAAAGATATTCTTTCCCTAATTCAAGAGAGAAATATAGTATACAAAAAATTGAGGAAAAGAGTAAAAGATGGACGCTCTATAAAAGATACAGAGTATTAAGAAATATGGTCCAAAGAGAGGTGAAAAAGGCTAAACTCGATTACTTACAAAACAAGATAGAAGAAAATAAACAAGATTCGAAATTTTTTTTTGGCAGAATCTAAAAAGCTTAGGATTGAAAAATAAGAAGCGAAAAGAACAAGAATCTGTCATTAAAATTGATGGGGAATTATGTCATGATAAGATGGCCATCGCTGATGAATTCAATTCACATTTCACAAATGTGGCTGCCAAATTAGTAGACAAACTCCCCCCTTCAAAAGACCTTTTCAGCGCAGACAATGATTGTATTCGTGAGTTTTACGAAAGAAAAGGTGTACGTGAAAACAGCTTCGAGTTATCACCAATCAGTGAACAATTTGTTTTCAAAGAGTTACGTAAGTTGAATGTATCAAAAAGTGGGTTAGACTTGATTCCAGCTAAATTTCTAAAAGATGGTGCGAAGGTTTTATTTATGCCTCTAAATTACTTAATGAACCTATCTATCTTGACGAGTACTTTTCCAGAGGATATATAAATAGCAAAAGTGACTCCACTTTATAAAAAGAAAGATAAAACTGATGTTAGCAACTATAGACCTATAAAATAATAGTGTTTTAAGCGTAGCATCAAAGATTCTAGAAAAATCGGTCTTTGTTCAAATTGAAAGATACTTCAAAGAAAATGATATAATTTATGAATTTCAATCTGGTTTTCGACATGATTATTCGACTGAAACATGTCTAATTCATTTGACTGATTATTTGAGGAGAGAAACTTCCCAAGGGCGCTTTGTTGGTATGGTGCTCCTTGATCTGCAAAAAGCTTTTGAGACAGTTAATCATTGCGTCTTATTGAAGAAGTTACAATTAATGGGTTTTGATAAGGCAAGTTTAGATTGGTTCAGATCCTACTTATCTAATCGACACCAAGTAGTGGCCATTCATGATATTCGTTCCAAACTAATGCCTGTAACATGCGGTGTTCCTCAGGGAAGCATTTTAGGCCTAATTCTATTTTCAAGTTATATAAATGATAATGTATTTGTATAAAAGACTTCAAACTATTATTGTACGCAGATGACAGCGTACTACTCTATTCAAATCCTGATCCTAAATATATTGAGGAAAAGCTCAGTGAACAGCTGTCTACGTGTGTCGATTGGATGACTGATAATAAGCTTTCTTTACACTTGGGAAAAACAGAAAGCATTTTATTTTGTTCTAAAAGTAGTTATAAAAAGTCATTTGAATTCAAAGTGACACACAATAATCAAGCAATCAGGAGAAAAGAGTCTGTGAAGTATTTAGGCATTGAGTTGGCTAGCGCAATTTCATTTTCATCTTTAGTAGAATCAGTTGTAAAAAAAGCAAATTCTCGTCTGAAATTTGTGTACAGATATCAAAGTTGTATGGATTTAAAAGCAAGACGTACACTCTGTTTTGCTCTTATTCAATGTTTATTTGACTATGCTAACCCTGCATGGTATAGTAACATAAACAAGTCAGATCAAAAGAAGTTGAAGATTATACAGAACAAAATGGTGAGATTTATCAACTGTTCTGGTCCAAGAACTCATGTTGGCTACAGCGAACTTTCTAAAGCTGGTTTTCTTGAAGTCGACCAAAGATCAAAACAACTCGTATTGCATCACGTGCATAAAATATATCATACTAGGTCGAATCATTATATTCGATCCAACTTCGATCTTGTTACTGACGTACATGATTATAATACAAGAAATAGCCGATTCAACTTCAACTTTAAGAGTATTGGAAATTCGTTTTATTACAATGCCATAAAACATTGGAATTCCCTTCACAATGGTGTAAAAGAAAAAGGAATCTATGATCATTTTAAGAGGAAATTAAAGGAATACCTAATACTTGACGGTCAGAGAAGAGAAGTGAATGACATGTTATATGATTGAAATTTTTATTCTTCTGTCGGTTCATACTTTTTCATGTTGTATATACTTATGTTTTCGTACGTTATAGAAATTCTACAAATTCATCATTATTTTCCTCTTCTTCCTTCTCCTCTTTTTCTTCTTCTCCTTCTTCTTTTTCTTCTTGTACTTAATATCATTTCTATCATCAGTTTAATGTTGTTATTATTATTATTATCTTTAATAAGTAGTTTTTTTATTTTTCTTATCCGTCTGTAGATATTACCATTTTAACTTATTAATGTTATACATGTCTGTAAGGGACCCCACTGGAAATAAGCTCTCGAGCTTTCGTGGGTTATCCTGTTCAAGCTGACTAATTTTTGATCTGTTATTATTGTATATTGTTGTATGTTGGAAGCTTGTCGAATAAAAATCAATCAATCAATCAGTTGTGCGTTTAATTTTGAAAACACCTCTGCAAACCATTACTGTATCATCATTTTTCCAAACAATGTTTTCCGTATCCGTGCAGTTATCAACGCATTAACATAATATCAGCATTCGCTTTTAGACAATTCACAATATTAACAATAATTAACTCCCTAGTATTTTTCCGATGTCCTATTATATGTATTTTGTTTTCAAATATTTTGGGTTATTCTTTAATTACTGTAATTTATTTATATGTATTATAATAGGCCTAATTATTTTTCAAATCATAAAATCGTAATGACAACAATATTCCTTTAGTTTAATACATCGTAATGACAACAATATTCCTTCAGTTTAATACAAGTCATGTACATCCATTGTTTCTCTGATTTGTTTTACTATAAATCATAATTATGGTAGAACATCTTAAAGGTCGGATTTATTTATACAAATGGCAGGTAGGCCGGATATCTATTGGTACGAGCTTTGGTGGAGTCATGAATATTTCACATATACCGTGTTTACACAGTGATCCGCCTCGAGGGTTAATTGAAGCCGGGTTGAAGCCGCGAGGCGTGTTGAACCCGGCAATTTTATGTCATGTAAACGGGAAAAAGTGCCGGGTTCAACACGCCTCGCGGCTTCAACCCGGCTTCAACCCTCGAGCCGGATCACTGTGTAAACACGGTAATACAGTCATGTACGTTGCTCCGGAATGAAGAGAACACTATCTAAAGACTAAAGGATCAAATTACTCCATGAATAAGCCAAGTACAAACAGAGAATTGACAATAGCAATGTGGTCTTTGGATCGGCAAACACTCCCTTATCTAGCTAGTTTTGTAATAACATAAAGCGATTATTTTCATTAATAGTTTATTCTTTCGTGGCTTCATATACCGAAGAACTTTCAAAAAGTTGATTTGTAGAAAAAAATAAGAAAGAAAACATGTTGCACCCAGCAGCTACTACCTACACAGTACACTTGCATGTGATTTCGATAGTTGACAGCCAGATATTGTACAAACTGTCTGGATTGGGGTTAGATGGTAGAACTCGTTTTAATTTTTTCATTATTTTAACTTCCCTCAAAAAGAGGATTTCAAACTTGGGCCAAAATCCACTACTATACAAATTCATTATGAACATACAGTGGTCAAACATGGAATAGCCCTTAATCCCGGGCCTACAAGTTGTGAAGTTTGTAAAGCATAATTGCCTATTGATACCGTGATATGAGGATTGTTATTTTCATGTGTTTCCTTTTGTTTTTCTTTCAGTACCGATCGATGTGACAGATAGACTTGTCATGTCCATTCACCACTTGCTCCATTACAGGAAGGGTATATGGGTCAATGTATATCGAAATTTTGAGCATAAATCAAGCATTATAAACCACAGAAATTTTCAGAGAAAACTGCAGATTTCTACAAAGATATTATATTAAACAAAAGTAAACAAATGAGAAACCTAAAAATAATGGACAAAAAGAAACCCAAGTGTAATTTTCAACAATTCTAATGAATATAGTTGGTCATTTCATATGAGATGGCAATTCATTTTCTACACGTTTTGTACACAATATTTTGTGAAATATAGACCTTTCATGTATTTTAATATAAGTTGCTCTATAACACCACTCAGTAAGATTTGATTCGAAATAATCTCATTAACGAAACAGTGTAAAGGTTACATAGTCTCAAACAAACCTACACCATCAAACTGAGTGCCAGCACCATTAATAAGCGATATAATTGCCCCAAATTTAGTAATCTTTTTTTGTGTATCAAAAGACCGAGGTTTCCATTGTTTCTTTCGGAAAATGGAAATTTGATACCGGTAAGTTGCTCGATAACATCATTCAGTATTAAATTTCCATTTTCCTAATTACACCAAATTGAGTTAGTTAGGAAAATGGAAATTTATAACTGAATGATGCATGTAATCGAGCAACTTACAGGTATTAAATTTCCATTTTCCGAAATAAACATGGAATACCTTTCTTTAGATGCACAACAATTAATGTATGACTCAATTTGGTGTCTGCATGTGGCTCCGAATATTTGACACTATTTTCCATTGATAACATCTTTAAAATTCAGTTTCTTTTATGAAAAAGTTCGTTCTTTTTTAATAAGAATTCGTCATTATGGTTTATGACTTGCAACAGTTTATATTTTTGCATGCGGGCCAAACGTCAAACGTACCTAAAAATGAATAAAATGTAATCTACAAAATAACTTAAGTGAAATTGAGTGTTTCTCCGAGTAAAGGTGATAACTATTGTTCTCATAGATACTTGTATTTCTGAACATTGTTTTATATTGGTAGGACTTCCAGAATGTCAATCTCTGTATATGTAATTTGCTATGATAATAAATTATGTATTTGATAAGGCCAACAATTTGTCTGGCCATGATAATGGCAATGATGACAATGACAATGATAACAATGACAATGATAACAATGACAATGATAACAATGACATTAATTACAATGACTGATTTATATTTCTTAAACGGCCCCTTCTTGGGCATGAAATAAATACAGTTAATCAGAAGCAAACTCATTTTACTACCGTAAACAAAAACATGAAACTTTCAAGTATAACTTTTGACAGCAAACAAGTGAACAGGCGAAGGCAGGAATCAAATTAGATAAAATTCAGAGCTTGTTCTACTATTTGCACTATTTTACTGTTGCCAAGTATACGAGAGATATAGAGAAAAATAAAGAGAGAGAGAGGGGGGGATAGAGAGAGAGAGAGGAGAGAGAGAGAGAGACAGACAGACAGACAGACAGACAGAGGGGGTTTGGAGAAAGTGGGATGCCAAATGTCAAAGAATGAAATGAGAAAAACAAATAACAAATAGATTTTTAGTAAGGGGAATGTAAAAGGAAAAGAATCTTTTGAAAGGTAACACGAAACGGGGGTACATTGAGAAAAATATTATGTTGTCAAAACCACTTTATATTAAAGAGAGAGAGAGAGAGAGAGAGAGAGTTAAGCACACATTTTCGGCTGAAACATACTTTTAATTTAAAACGTTTGCATTGTCTGTCCTTGAATAGTAGGCCTATTAAGTTTGCAGTGGAAATTTCTAAGTCTCATTAATGGCGGTTAAGTACTATTTTAATTTGTTGTAGATTAAGATTTTATTGCTATTTTTATATACGTCAGACGAATAGTGATTACACTGAGATCCGCATGACTTGATTAGGCCAAGTAAATTTAAATCGTATAGTTTCGCTCTGCGAGAATCGCGTGAGAGATCGAGCGCCTAATCATGATAGCATTCATATTCGTCATACTTCAAAGACCACATTTCTCTCGCCTGTGTAGTTTCTTTATCCCAAATTAGCTTTTTTCAGCCATATCAAACTTTTCTATCATGAATGAGCGAGCTTTTCTGGATATTAAATTGGAAATTTCATTTGCGGAGAGAGTTTGTTTAGATAACAAATTACTGGATGCAAATTACTTATGTATCCAACACGGTGAAATATGAAGTAATATGAATGTCGAATTCTCTACCTCCAAATTTTGCATTTGAAAATCTGTGCGTTATCGAATATACATGTTACTAACCTTTCAGTATATACTACAAATAATAATGCATTTTTGCACTCTTTCACTCTTAAAGACAAAAAACAAAAACGAAAATTATTAAATTAATCATGAATTGTATTAGTTTCAATCATATTCAGTCATCCATTCGACAAACATATCATACACAACCTAGTTCCTCAAAAATAAATGAAGCAACATTTTATTTATTTCTTCAACATACATGCACTTTGAATGAGTATTATTATAGGCCTACGGGCAAAATTGCCTTTTGCCCAACACTTCAGTTTTCGCGAGCGTGCAGAATTGTTGACACCTTTTTTGTAGTGAAACTAACAGAAATGACATCTCGCTGCCTAAACCTAATGATAATCGGGCACCTCGCAGTCCGACTTCGAGGCGGCAATTAATCGCAAGAATATCGGAACTTTTAAAATCCGGGGGATTGTAATGTGCTTGTAATTATGATTATGCAGAACCACTAACATTGAACTTCAATGCATTTCATTTTCACCATGGTTCAGTTTAAAAAAGATATCAGCAATGTGATACGAAATCATATGATTTTTTTTTTGTAATTCTCATTGTAATTGTAATTAATTATATGGTCGTACGAGCCCATTTTCAAAGGACCACAGTTTAGTAGATAATTCATTATCGGTTAGGGTAGGTGTAGGGAATTGGAGACTGTAGGGAATTGGATACCACCGAGCTTGAACCCATCACTGTCTAACCGTGTTGGCTCCAATATTGCTATAGCGCCAACTATGTGGCCTGTAACACGCTACTGCATTATTATATCCAATTTATTTCGACGACTACAATGCGTTCTTTCTCCGAGAATATTGGCAAAATTGACCAAGATAAGCAATTTTAATCGTAAAATTTTGCTCTGATATAAAAACACAATTTTCACTGAATGTTGTGGTGTATGCAGATATTTAGGGATGCCTCTTAAAAAGTAGTTTTAAAAAGAAGTTTATGAAGTGTGCCAACCATCACAGAAAACTTATGGCCATTGTGTGTTGTGAATGGGTGTTGCAATGCACATTATGAATGGTGTCTGATCAGAAATGTGTGTAGGCAATGGGGGACACCAGTTCAAAGATGGGGGCATACTTTTCCCCAGTTATTCATTTCATGTTGAAAGGCACTATCATGAAACATATTTGGTTGTTCGTGTCACCATTCTAATTTGAATGCATTTTATTTTAAGAAGTTGTTTCTATGCTGTGAGTTTGATCAATATAAAAGTCACATTGCCAGAACATTATTCTGAAAGTATTTAAACATAATTTAAAGCACCTTTATTACTGTAAACAAAAAACTTACACAAATAATTTGGGCCACATTATTTTAAAATCGTTTCAAAATTATATACAGTAAGTTCATTGGCTGCATGTATCTCTTTCAAAAAGTGTTTGAACTAACTATAACAATCCCATTGTCATTCAAATTGTATTTAAAATGTCTTGATTTGTAACTGTCCCTTATTACCTACACATGTAGGTAATGAGAGACCTTTGGTGATGACGTCATTACTCATTGTTATCTTATTAATCAGCTACATCATGACCACAATTTTGTTACCAAATAAAGAGAAGAAGTTACTGAAGAGAATACAAAACTTTCTGTATGTGTAACATTTTTCATGTTTATGTAAATTATGCAAAATTGTGCTTAAGGGTCTCCAATTCCCTTCACCTACCCTAATAATTATAGCCTTTTGATTATCTTTTCTTTCTCGCATGGTTAAGAAGAAGCCCTTATATTTTAGGGTGGTATTATCGTCATTGATTAATACACCAAAATAACATCTACATCAGAATGCATCTAAAATAATAATCATAATGAACAATAGTCATATATAAAGAACACGATTTTTTGTGAGTGAAGCGAGCAACAATAAAATGACAGAAAGGTAAATATTATCCCCAACTGTACGTTTCGAAAGTTTCCTCTGATAATGTATATTATATTCCGTTTTATTGAACGACACTCGATTTTGGACTAAACCAGTTTTATAACTAGGGTTATAATTTCAACTTTGTTCCTCATGCAATCTGAAAAAGAGTTTAAATTAAATAGCTTGGTTATGCTGTTTACCATAATGAAATATTTCGAAAAAGTGCTATTTTATACCTGTATAATTATATAAAAGCTTTTGGCTATCATCACATACGACGTATTGTGATGTGACCATTGAGGTTACTCAAATAAAGATGATAATATCTCTCAATTAACAATTATTAAATACAGTTTACTGGCCGGTCAAATCAATCAGTATATGCCTATTTATTCATAAACGTTTACGCACAAAATAGAATAAATGTTTTCTCTTGTAACTATACATGCACGTTATCTTATTTCCATGTAACCAATCCGAATACAAAATTATACATATAAAGGTTGATTACATTCATGTCTATGTCCCAACATCAATCATGGCCTATCTAGTTAAACCACTCCCTATAATTATAATGAAGGTATAACGAGAATCAACTATTCAATGATCATTTTGCTTTTAGTGATATCTAAATTGACACAATTTGTTACAAAATGCGACCTATACATGATTTTTCCATCAACAATGATAATAAAAAACCACGGCCCATCCTTTACATTAATTTTGTGAAACAATTATGTTTGTGTGAATTTCATCTTAAAGTCCGACCACACTTTCTTAGCTACATTTCTAAATCGTTCATTGGTCATAATGAGCACGAAGAGCTTCCACCAAAAACTGCTCAACGACATCAAATAGAGCAGATTACCGACCGTAACGTGTAGCAATTCGGATAATAGAAGTGGATGAGTCAAAATGAACAGAGCACTGAAAATAACGTAGAAGTACGAAGTGATGACGAGGAGGATGATTGTCTTTATACCACGAAAATTCGGTCGTCGTCGATGATTCCCTGGATGATCTGCAGAAGACGTTTCGTTGGTTATTGCATCCTGTGCACAGACCTTCCTCGAGAAGGATATGGATATTGCTAGCAGACGGACGTTGAGTAGGGAGGTGATGAGGGCTGGACAGGCGATGCATGCGACTAGGATCCCAAGATCGAGGGATAAAGTTGGATGCTCGAAGATCCCATCGCGACAGAAGAACATGCCAGAGGCAGTGTAAGGGAAAGACGGAATCGGCAAGAAACTGGCGCAGTTGAGAGAGATGAGAGCACAGACTGATAAGGTGATGGCAGAGCGTTTGACGTCTACCAAGGTCGGATAACGCAAGGGGTGAGACACCATAAGGTACTTATTAATGGTGATGAGACACTGTAGCCAAACTGACAAGTTGGCCGAGTAGAAACAGAAGAAGAGCAGAAGCAGACATAATTCAGCCGAAGGTTCATCTTCACGGTTGAAAAAAATTGGTTCGGAGTAGAGCTGGAAGGTAGTGCTGGCCAGTCCACCAAAGATATCGACAATGGCCATGACTCGGAAAAGAAAAATATTTACTTCTCCGATGTCCTGGATCTGTGGATGATGTAGGACAGCAAGCATGAAGATGTTACACACAACGATGAGGACGTCGAAAAGGATGATGATGGCAGCAACGATGAAGCCTATGACAAACACGGCAGGCGTTACGTTGTTCAGACTCGTAATATTTGAACCAATAACTTCAAATCCTGTGTAGTTTTCCATTTCAGCATATAATTCCACCCTCTCTATTTTTCAATGAGAAATTGATAATGTTGTCGGAGCAGGACAAGCCCTGGTCGGAGTACTATGCTTGGAATATTGTTCTAAACCTGCTGATACTTCAAAATAAATGTAACCATTGCAGCGATCATAGATTATGTCAAATGTAATTTGCATACAATTTGCTTGTAGTCTAAAACTTATCGATATAGTAGTCTGTTAATAACGAACAAGGATTAAGAAAACTCCTTGATCATGTTGATGTGAACAACTGAGATCCGAAGGAATCGAAGGAAGGAATCGAAGGAAGTATCGAGGAGTTGTGAAGTCTCTTAAAATGTTCTCATCTCTTGCCTAATATAGTTATTTTCAAAATAATACCAGTAACTTAATTGTGACTGTCCATTCTATTCAGACCTGCGTTAATTAGATGAAATAAAAACCTCGGTACACGCAAATAATAGAATGTGATAAAAGCTCACGTATAGATCCATACCCACGGCGCGAAATGGCTTCGACAAATAGGCCGAGAACTCGAGAGTATACCGAGTATATATTTAATTTTCAAATCAAACACACATCTATTCATTTCGAAGTTTATGCTCACCTGCCTAATAGTATTAGGGACTTTTAGATTTGCGTGGACTGATACGTGTGACGTCCATTCAAGGCAGTGCATTAAAAGGACGTCGATCGTAGCAATCCACGTTGTCGTTGAGCAAATCTAAAAGTCCCTATAACTGAAGGGCACGCGCAATGAATTAGATTCTTGCCGCTATAGCACTTTATGACAGCTATGCAATCCACCAGGTCACAACCATTAAAACATTAGTGGTGCTCGAACAATAATTGCTAGCTGGCAAGCACGCATCGCCCCTGTTGTTCCGGCTCGTTTTTTTTTTTTTTTTTTTTTTTTACCAAGACACGATCGAGAAACATATACATGCCCTGAATTTGAACAGTGTTAGAGGAGTATATCAGAGGACATTTCTATAGGCCACGTAATTGGTTTCATAATTGATCCTTGATCATCTGATATTCAATTCATTTCACTCATTTCATTTCATCTATTCCACAATAACAGCAAATAAAATTTACAAAGTTTTTCGTTTTACAAAGTCATTCCAATTAAAATATTAACAAACGAGAAATAAACGTAAAATGGTACTTTTGAGACTAAGAAGATAATTGCTTGCCGTATTGCGAAGGAAACCTAGGAAAGCATAGCTTTTAATTTATAATGCTCCCTAACATAAAATATCATAGTATCATTTTGAGAAAATGCATGGAAAATAAAAGATGGGGAAAACGGGCCGATACAAAACAAGACAATACATGACAAGACAAGCAAAACAACACAAACAAAAGAATAGGATGTGTATTGTAAACATGAATAATGGCATAAATTTGAGTCAAATGAGCATAAAGTTACATGGATTCGTTATAAGTGTTAACTAGCTTTAACCTTACATTTGAATGAAAAGAGACTTGGCGAGTGATTGAAAGACTCATCAAGAGCATTCCAAAGAAACGGACTAGTGTAAATTAAGGTTTTCTGTTTACAAAGTAATAAGAAGATTGTCTGGTCGGGTAATGATATTGTGGAATCTCTAATTTTTATAAAACATAAAAGTTATGCACGAGGCAACTCGTCCATATTCAGTTGATACATAATGCAACCCAGACAAAGATTATATATTTTTAAAACATTATTGGAATACATTTTTTTTAAATCTGAATGAGCTAAAATTAATCTGTTTTTATGACAAAATCATTCTCATTGCCCTTTTTTGTAGCAACAAATTAATCCAGTTGATTTTTGAAGGAGTTGCTAATGCTAATTACCCATAATTCAATATGGAAGGATAAGATTATTGTCCAAATTTAGCAATATATTGGAGGTTTTTTTAAAAATAAAGTTTATTATTCAACTCCAACATTTCTGGATAATAATTAAAATGTATACATAATGTGTTTCTTCCGTGAAAATTTGTTGTTTAATATTAAAAAAAAGACCAAGACATTTCGTTGATTCAACTAAATCTATTGAAGGATTATTCAGATCGACATTACCAGATAAAACTGAAACAGCCATTACTAAAAATCATACAATGGGTTTTCTGAACATTCGTTGAAAACTTATTGGAACAAATACATTGATTGACACATCTGAGCTCATTGTTGACTGTATCTAATAGAGTATTGGGGTTTTATGTGGATTTTTGTTGGGTGTAATCCGCAAATAATATAAATGATGAAACAGATGAATAAATTCTGAAAATCATTGATATGCAAAATAAACAAAAGAGGCCCAAGCTCTAAATGAAAGGGGAAATGTGGGAAGAGGAAAACGGATATGGGGTATAATCCGGTATAATGATCTAGAAAGGAAACCACTGGAAGAAGGGAGAACTTCAATCACAAAGATGAAATAGATGGACGAATTTATATGAACAAAGGGATAATGGAATAAAACAACAAAAAAACAACAACAAAGAAACAAATAAACAAACAAACAAACATACACACAAACATTATACAAAAGCAAAGCAAAATAAAATAACATTCCTAAACCTCAACTTCTCTTCTTCTTCTTTCGTTAAAGCTGAGTTGATGGCAATTAGTCATATTAGACGATTGTTGCTAATGACTTTATTATTATTTTCTCCTCTCTCTCCTCTCTCTCTCTCTATCTCTCTCTCTCTCACTCTCTCTCTCTCTCTCTCTCTCTCTCTTTCTCTCTCTTAAAGGTAATGCAAAGTTTTGGGAAAGTTTGACAATTGGATGGATAGTAATTTTTTTTAATTTTTGAAATATTTGGATGCTCCTGTGGATTTATTACAAGCACTACAAAATTTAGCCCCTAAAACACTTCTGCTTTCGAGAAAATTCAAAATTGAATAATCAAAATTTACCGGTGCTTCCGGTAAATTTCAAATATTGCAAAAACGCCTATGCTGTCCATGCTGCGACCATGAAAATCTCAGAATATGCGGTTCTGATATATAATTTCCAAATGGGAATAGCAAATTGGTCGATTGTAGTCCAGAAACTTTGTTTTAAGTAATATCAGTCTTGAGCGGGATCGCTAAAAGATTTTATTATTTACAATTTTATTTTACAATTACAATTCGCATATGCTTCCAATATGTTCATTTAAACCAAATTCGTGACCCTATACCAAAACTTTGTAACAATTGATAATTATATATACTTTCCACATTTTTCTCTTTTTCTCTTTTTTTTTTTTTCTTCTTTCGTTATAATTTGATGGCAAACACAGGCGCGGATCCAGGATTTCTTAGGGGGGGGGGGCCCAAATTTGAAATTATGCGAGCCAAATATTGGTACGTAATGGTGACCAACAGTGACGTAATGCGGGGGGGGGGTCGGTGCAGGGAGGGGCGAGTTTCCCCCTCCCTCCTCCGCGAACGCGGAAGTTTTGACGTTTCATTAAATTATTAGAGAAAGAAGACGATTCGTTGTACCGTTCTCAAAAATAATTCTCGTCTGAATTTAGTTTTTCCCCTCCCGCGCGTAGCGCGGAAAATTTTACGATTTATTAAATTATTACGATTCTTTGGAGAGTTCTCGACTCTTAATCCTCGTCTGAATTAAGTTTCCCCCCTCCCGCGCTTCGCGCGGAAGCTTTTTAAGTTTCCTTTAATCATTAGAGAAAGAAGACGATTCGTTGTACCGTTTTCGACACTAATCCTCGTCTAAAATCAGTTTTCCCCCTTCCGCGCGAAGCGTGGAAGCTTTTACGATTCATTAAATCATTAGAGAAAGAAGACGATTCGTTTTACCGTTCTCGAAAATAATGCTCGTCGGAATTTAGTTCCCCCTACATCCCGCGCGAAGCGCGGAATGTAACATTAAATCATTAAAGATTCGTATTACCGTTCTCGCCTCTGAATCCTCGTCTGAATTCAGGTTCCCCCCCCCTCTCGCGCGAAGCGCGGAAGCTTTTACGTTTCATTAAATCATTAGAGAAAGAACACGATTCGTTGTACCGTTCTCGACTCTAAATCCTCGTCTGAATTCAGTCTTTCCCCTAACGCGCGAAGCGAGGACAATTTTACGATTTATTAAATTATTCGAAAGAAGACGATTCGTTGTACAGTTCTCGACTCTTAATCCTCGTCCGAATTCAGGTCCCCCCCCCCCTTCCCGCGCGAAGCGCGGAAGCTTTTAAGTTTCATAAGATTATGAGAGAAAGAGAACGATTGGCTGTACAGTTCTCGACTCTTTATCCTCGTCTGAATTCAGGTTCCCCCCTGCCGCGCGAAGCGCGGAAGTTTTTAATTTTCATTAAATCATTAGAGAAAGAAGACGATTTGTTGTACCGTTCTCGAAAATAATACTCGTCGGAATTTAGTTTCCCCTCCATCCCGCGCGAAGCGCGGAAGTTTTTACGTTTCATAATGTTATGAGAGAAAGAAGACGATTGGCTGTACAGTTCTCGACTCTTAATCCTCGTCTGAATTCAGGTTCCCCCCGCGAAGCGCGGAAGTTTTTAATTTTTCATTAAATCATTAGAGAAAGAAGACGATTTGTTGTACCGTTCTCGAAAATAATCCTCGTCGGAATTTAGTTTCCCCTCCATCCCGCGCGAAGCGCTGAAGCTTTTACGTTTCATTAAATCATTAAAGATTCGTATTACCGTTCTCGCCTCTGAATACTCGTCTGAATTCAGGTTCCCCACTCCCGCGCTTCGCGCGGAAGCTTTGACGTTTGACAAGATTATGAGAGAAAGAAGACGATTGGCTGTACAGTTCTCGACTCTTAATCCTCGTCTGAATTCAGTTCCCCCCCCCCTCCCGCGCTAAGCGCGGAAGCTTTTACGTTTCAATAAATCATTCGAAAGAAGACGATTCGTTGTACAGTTCTCGACTCTTAATCCTCGTCTGAATTCAGGTGTTCTTTGTCTGCTCCTTTTTCTTCCTACGTCCTCTTCCGATTTGGGGGACCACCCCCCCCCCCCCTGGCTACGCGCCTGCGGTCAGATAAACAAATTTTGATACCTTGTCCGACCCCGCAAGCTCAGGGGTTTAAGGCAATAAATTGCGGTCAGATAAGCATTCAGGGGCCAGCCTTAGGGCCCCTGGTGGGGTCGAGGTGGCGGAGCCGGCCCCGGAAGCTCAGGGGTTTTAGGCGTTTAATTAAGGTCAGATGAGCATTTTTGTTTATACCTTATTATTTTATGACTGGCAGGTCACTATTTGGCGTGGGTTCCAGGGGGCGGAGCCCCCAAAAATCAGGGGTTTTAGGCATTAAATTACCGTCAGATGAGCATCTAAGGGCCCGCCGTAGGGTCCTAGGTGGAATCCAGGGACATTTTAGGCATTTAATCACGGTCAGATGAGCATATTTAGATGCCTCATTAATTTTTAACACTGGCAGTTAACCATTTTTTCTTTCTTGTTCTCATTCTATTTTATTTCTTATTATACTTTTTCAAAAAAGTGGGGGGGGGGGGGGGGGAGGGAGCTCGAGGCTCCCAATCCCCGCCCCACCTCGGGCCTGACATGTAGGAATCTCAAGAATCATATTTCTTGCCTGGCTGTAAATTTAGTAATTTTTCATTCTCCAACAAACACATACAAACGTATTTACTAAAAAGTGAGGAAAAATCTCGGAAATTTTGTCATTTCTTTCCCTTTCCTTCCTTCTCTCTTATTTTTTGATTGGGGGGGGGGGGGGGGTCAACAGCCTGGGAGGCAAGGCCCTTTCGGCCCCCCGATCTCCTTCTTCCCCCTTTTCTTTTTTTCTTCCTCTTCTTTCTTTCCCTTCTCTCCTCTTTCCCTTTCCCTTCTTTTCCTTTCTTCTCTCTTTTTTTTTTTTTTTTTTTTTTTTTTTTGCGGGGGGGGGGGGGGGGGCCAAGGCCCGCTCGGCCCCCCCCCCCCCTGGATCCGCGCCTGGGCAAACAGTCATACTTCACTAATTTGTTGCCAATGAATTTCTTATGCCCTTCTATTTTTTTCTCCTCTCTCTCTCTCTCTCTCTTAATCGTTTATTATTTATATAATTTCTTCTTTTTTTTCCTCTTTCAACCCCAAAACTGCATGATATACCTTTCTTATTTATATCTCGATCTCTCAGCTCAACGTTGTTGTTGAATGGACTATGGTATCCCTTTTGTGAAAATAACAAACGTGTTTGTATTGTTTTCAACACGCGATCCGACGATGCCGCGGGATGTCTGCAGATAAGAAATCCTCGATCAAATGTCAAGCAATAGAGCATATCAGAGGATATGGCAGTCCAAATAGATGGAATGTACGGTTTAGTAAACATCATGGTATCGCTGTAGTAAACTGTGGTTCAGATTGTCTCTTCATCTATGATAAAGACAGTAAGAAATTGGTGAGTTCAGATTTCGGGGGCTCTTAACAGGATACTGGTTAGTGCACACCCGTAAGTGTCGGCTGGGTTTGCCGACAGTAATCCGTATGTTTCGGATTTCCAGCACGGGTGGTTTTCTGCTTGAGTGTATGTAGTTTGCTGCTGTACTCTAGCTAGCAGAGCTCAGAGGGCAATGGGACTTTAGGCTTTAACACCTGAAATATTTATAGAATACCCACACCATTGGACAGAATTTATGAGAATGAAAATTTAATTTCTGTTCTAAATCTTAGTAGTTATTGACTACATGTAGGCCTATTGACTATTGTCCTGGGGCCCGTTCCTAGAAACCGTCATAAGTCTAACTTCTTGACTATCCCATTGAAACGTTTGTTAATTCTATAACGCACGTTTCAATGGGATAGTCAAGAAGTTAGACTTATGACGGTTTCTAGGAACGGGCCCAGGCCAGGCGTCACGAGTCATGATCATGGATTTCTATGGGACTTTTAGTTTTAACTTAACTAAGATCTATATAGTATATGTCCCATAGATCTAGACTAAATAATGTATAGAGGGGCCTAATTAGATGTTTAATTGGCCTGGGATTTTAATGGGTACCTAATCAGCAGGTTCCCATGCAAATTTATCAAACTTCAAAAGTTCAAAGCAGATATCGTTTTGCATGGCAGGTATTATAAATGTCTGGTTATCTTTCTTTAGATATTTTATGATCTCAGCTCAGACTTGGTTGATTTTATTTCTAATTAATGTATTATGCTTTCTTTATTGCTAAAGGGTACTCTTAAATTTCCTGGACTATGTCACTGCCATGACTTAATCTCACATCAAGGACTATTGTTGTTAGTGTGTGGAATCAAAGATGGGAGAATATTCAGCTGCAGCCTTCAGCAATGGTGCCACCAGAAGAAGAAGAAGAAAAATAAGAGGTTGGTTGAAACAGCGAGGTCTACTCAATGCTGTTGCGTTATTACATTCAGTTTCATTATCTAATTATTTTCACTTGTTAAATCGACAAAGCTGATTATATAGTCAAAGAAAGATTATTTTATTGTGACTTACAAACATGTATGTTTAAAAATGCCTGTAATTCAATTGAATCCCATGCACTTTTTTTTATTTGTATTTTTTTATTGATTCTGGGATTCCTCTGAGTTATAAATATATATATGCAAGAATCTAATAGAATAAGAATTAAGAATTTACATTTTCATTTTTTTTGTATGTAAACATGTGTTGTGGCATAGCTGAGAAGGTGACCCAAAATTCATTAGCTTTTAAAGTAGAGTTGTGGATAACAATTTCAGGATACTTACAACAAAAAATCTTGAATGAGACTGTCTAGCCTTTATGAATAACCAGTCATTCTATGTAAGGAGTCTATTTCCTTCAAGAAATAAAGAAGAGTTATAACTCTCATTAATATATACACACCCACTTGTAAATGTAATACTGATAGTAGCAATCGTTCACTCTTTTCCCCTGAATCTGTAGCAAGTCCAAGAAAAAGGCTGAAGGGACTAGTTCAGAAAGCAGGACAGCTACAGGGGATGAAAACAAAGGGCTGAATGAAGAGAAGCAAGAGAAAAGAAGACCAGATGGGGAGGAGGACATCTTTAGAGACTTACTAGGAGGAGGGGATGGGTCTAGTTCAGCAACCAAAGATGGAAATCAGGATGCATCAAACATTCTGTTCCAAGAATTCATGCAAGCTGTTGAACCAGTAACCATGGTAACATTTCTAATTGATTTTTTTTCTTCTGTTGCATAGAAACTGGCCAATCAAATCAAAGTTTCTCTAATACCTGAAGTAGTTCAAAAATAAATAGCTAGTGTGAATTGAGCTGTTGAATGCTTCACTTAAGATAACTCAAGCTGGAGTCTGTAGAAAATGCATGTTTATCAAGGTTGAATTGTATTCCATGGGTGGATTCTTTAGAATCTTCAAAGATATTTGAAATATTCTGAATAAAGCCGATCTACTTTTGAAATGAGTGATTGAGGGTGAGTGTAAACTGTAAAGCTTTCTGAAATGTAAACTTATGTTGATATGAAATAGAACTTCACAAAGTGTCAAAATAAAATGCATTGATTAATGTTTTTCCTAGCTGCATGAATATTCATGCATAGCTTTCCATTTGACCTCTGAACTCTCAAATTCTTATTCAGATGCGAAGTCTGGATGCGCGCATTCCTTTTCCTTTGTTCCTTCGTCCTAGGAATTTAGATATGCAAATTTAACACTAGCGCGCATGTGACTGGGTTACGTTTGGGAGAGTGTGAATGTGTACGTGTTATACGTTAGCGAGAGTGGTGGGCAGAAGCCATTTTGTTGCGAGTAGAGAAGGACCTGCTGTGTCGCCCTTGGGGAGGGAGTACGTTTGACAGTGAAGGGAGGATTTTTGGGCTTGCTGTTCAGAGCGAGTGTGGTTCCCTTTTTTATTGCTGCTTTCTCATTCTGCTGTTGAGAGCGGAAAGAGCAGACAACCGTCCTTCGGACACGATCCCTCCGGGAGGCAGGCAACGGGGTCTTCAATCTACAGAATAACTCCGTTTAGGGTGGTGTTCAACCACATTCCATTGATCGACTCTACGAAGTACAAGAGACTGATTTGGACTGTTTTCTACCCTGCAATATGGTGAACTCATCACGAGCCATCAAGCCATTCGACCCATGCAGTTCTCGTTCTACATGATTCTACGTGCATCTAACGCGGTGGACATTTTCGCGCACACAATCGTCTGACGCGGTGGACTTACTCGAACTCCAACGTTCGTAACGCGTTATCCTTTGAACGAACACCGGTTTAGTATAATGGCAGCCTTAATTTAATTGACCCTCTTAGGAAGTTATAAGCTGATATATTTTTGATTTGTCAACGCTCAATATTGGTGAATTTATGTTGTGTGTAATTAAAATCCACACTATCATATTACAACTCACTCTTCGATTGATTGTTTTTATATGTGTGTATTGCCATTTAGCCAACCACAATCCTTGTGACACAAAGTATGGTAACCTGTAAATGGCTATTCATATCAATGCAATGCATATCTGTAATGTCTCTTCACTCTCTTGTTTTGTTTCTGTCTAACAGGTGATAACTTTTGAATACTTTGTATCTTTAATTCCAGATAGATGAGCAGAAGATTATGCTGCATATGAACAATTTAGAAAGATTGATGATGGTCAATGATAGCCTTGTCACCTGTTGCAGGGAAGGGGTAGGATGGAGAATCGCTGTTCACCCTTGCCAAATGAACAAGGATTCTTTCACCTGTGACAAGAATCCTCTGTACTCTACTCTCATCTTCGGTGCTGATGTGGAGTCTAGCCATCATGCTCTCAACAGACATGCTTCATCATCCAATCAGAATCCAGCAGATAGCACTGATGAGGAGATGGATGCAACCATTGGTGTTGGTGTGTTTGGACTGGTATCGTCAAGTTCCCATGGCAACTCAAGTATGATGATGCAGTCCTGCAGTACCCTTGTGATGTCTGATGCCCTCTTTGATGCAATGTGGGGGTCGGAGGCAAATCTGGTTGACTCACCAGTTATTATCATCACCTTACCGGATGGATGTGTATATTCCATCCTCTTGAAAAGCTTCCATCCAACATCTTTTTCATCCTCCTCAGCCAAGGCTATCAGACTTTTGTGTCGCTCCCTGGAACCAGTCACCCAGGTCTGCATCGTCAGCTACAGCAACCGGTCTAATCTGGCTGGCTCCGGTTTAGACTGCCTGGTACTGGTTGGTGCTGGTGGGCAGCTCATGATTTTCTATGGAGATCCAACAGATAGTAATTGTACTGAAATCAGTAGGCTCCACACCAGTGCTTCCATTTCAGCTGCTGTTGGGACGAAGGACACTTTGATATGTGCATCAAACTTTGACCTGAGTTTTATAACCTTTCACCTGAAAGATGCTGTTATACAGATGACAATGAACAGTTGCAGCACGCCTGGATTAGCAGCAATGGCTCTTTTAAAAGGTATTGAATATATATAAGACAATTTTACTAAATATTCTCAAACTATCGTGATGTTCTCAATTAAGATGTCTTCCAGAAGCTAATGATGACAAACAGTTTAGGAATAAAGATGACACTATCAGTGTGAAGTACACCATTGTTACTATACTATTGCATCATAAAATAGCATTTTTCCCATGACATCTTAATTCTTGTTGCTCTTTTAATTAGGTCTTGATTTCATTTACTGAGCATTCAGAATCCTTCCTTTCACATTTCAGGTACCAGTTCTAGTTACAGGGTACTAGCAGTCAAGAAAAACGGGACAGTACTTCAGCTATCACTACCATCGGAACACACCAACGACATTGACCATGCAGAGATCAGTTCCACAGCTGCCAGACAGCGTGTCCACGAGGCCCTTCGTAACATGCAGGAAGTATCATCCAAGATGGCCGCTCTTACCAGACTGGGCAGCAGACAGAGGGCAGTGTTGGAGGAGCTGAGTAGTGCTCATCACATTGTCTGTCAAACCTGGGACACATCACATGCCTTTGAACTTGAGTCCCGAGTGGAATGCATCCTAGAAAATGGACACCAAAGGACCAAAGTGTCTTGCAAAGTGACAAACTGTACCTCATGGACCATGTCACATGGTTGGACTTTGACGGGCACTGTGTCGAGTGATTGCAATGAAAGGTCAAAGGTCAGTGGTAGGAGATACCACAGAACTAAGAGTATCCCACTTGTAAAGTTTGTACCAAAGACCAGCATGATGCTTAGCTTTGTGTTGGATGAATCAGGGATGGCCTCGCCCCGGCCACTGACGGTGCAATGTTCACTCTGCCTTGATCTGTCTGCTCTCTTGGAGGACACTCTCCAAAAGGAAGACATCTGCAATATTGCAGAGAGCTCTGTCACATTGGATGGAGAGATCAAGGGCGCTGTGTTTCTGATTGGGAGCTCAGAGGTCGATGCTTTGGATTCACTTCAGCAGAGAGACCAACGTGGTGCAGGAAATGAGAGACGTTATCGAGGCTATGATTGGAGAGGAACAGCCTTTGGTCGAGTGCCTGGAGGTCCCAATCAACAAGAGTCTTCTACAGCTTGTGATCAGATGGCCTCTATAACCATTCAGCTTGATAGGAATCTGCTGTGCAGTCACACTGATGGTAAGGACACCAGAAAAACTTTTTTTTTTAGAGAGATAAAAGAAGATGGATGATGAAATATTATACAAAAGGTTACTTGATACGTATGTTTTATTTGACAATGCTCTCTTTATCAATTATGATGAAAAAAAAGTTTTGAGACACATAAATATGTTGTGTCTCGTACAACATGTTCTTACAATCGTATTTGTAATAGTTTTGCACTAGTGTAACCAACTTCGTTCCTGTTTTCACGAAGTGACGGTAGTGAGGAAAATCTGCACGCAAATTGTAGTATGCGATTTTCATTCACTACCGTCACTTCGTGAAAATAGGGACGAATTGATGTATTTATTGGGTCTTGATAGAAGAGTGTTTGTGTGATTGACCCTTTAAACAAATACATTTGGTACTGGTAGTGTGATGAAGATAGTGAAGTGCTAAATCTGTAAAAATTCTCCTTTAATTTACCCTGATTTATGATATTACTAAATATTTGATATTCATTGTTCATTTGTATTTTATATTTACTGCTTTTTTTTAATATCACTAAATACATGCATTTTATTTTTTTTGTTCAGCTGCAGACGGTAGCAGGATCCCATCCAAGCAGGTGCTTCAACAGTTGTTGCCTAGCAACCAGTCAGTAGTGGTCAAAGATTCATGCATTGAAGCTGTGACCCCTTGTGGTTGTCTAGTCTCAATTCAGGCTCTAGAACATAATGCTGAGGTGATTTCACTTCAAGTTACTTCATCGGATAAGGAGATAACTAGAGGATTGGTTGAGGCAATTCATAGAAGATTAAAGGTAAGCTTATTACAATATTTATTTTCTTTCAACTAAAATGCTCCAGTTAGTCCAAATGTAACCAATGTATTATGAACTTGTAACACTCACATATGATTTCTTTTTCATAGGAAAATATCAGTTGGATGGGTTTGTGTATCCAAATATTGAATCATCTCCATGTGTTATCATTTCATCTACTTTCACTGCTTCCACTTTTCATGGAATTAAAGCAAATTGTAATTCAATTTATCCCAGCTGTTTTCCTGCAAAGATATTGCTTAAAAACAAAACAAAAAAGTTGTTAATTTGTTAATGATGGTAGTTTTATGACAAGTAACTTGGAGAAATCTGGACCATCTGCAGAATGTTATGATAATTTCTGTATGTGGCACCTTTTTTGGTTTTACTATATACATGTCTGTAAATAGAAAGAACTCAGATTCTAAATGATATTCAACCAATCATCGTTTTCAAAAATTTATTTTGTGTCTTCATAGAATTCTAAACTCATGTCTGCTGGGTTCAGGGTGGACAGTGAGAAAATGAATAAAGAAGCATCTATTGTTGAGGTAAGTTCCACATAAAATTGTTCAAATGCCTGATTGACGGGATGGTGTCTGTCATATTGATAGCCTGATTGTTTGGGGTAATCTTCTTATCAAAGTCCAGGATGTTTGTTTCAAGTCAATATATATACATGTCACAAAATTATGTTTGTCATTATTTTGAGGGATCCATATTTTACAAGCTCTGCTTTTCAGTGAATCCCTCCATTTTTACAGGTTTATCTTAATTTTTTTTTCTTCAAACATTATACTGAATATATATACGGTATGTATACTTTGTATTTCATAACTTTAAACCATGTAAAATGTATTATATTATTGAATGTTGAATTGTATATCTAATTTCTTGTCAAAATTACTGTTCTGTTGGAAATGAAAAATAAAACTGAAACTGATATACCACTAATTTTTTTATTTAAAAAAAATCTCATTGTCTATTTTAGTCCTTTAACCTCGTAATCTTTGGCTTGCATCTTTGAACAGGGCCACCTTGGGAAGCTGATTTCAATCAGTGACCAACTCACTTCTGACCAATCAAGTGAAGACCTCATCATGCTAGTCAATCAACTGATCCATCTCCATGGCAACATCAGAAGCCAGATGATATTACATTAATAATGATTATCCAAAAATCTCACTATTGGAGAATAGGGAGTGATATATATTCCCAAAACATAAGAGTCAGATATTAAAGGGGCATGTTCCCCCTATTCCAGAGGGCGCTCAAAATACGTACGCTCTGGCAGACGGCGCTATAGCTGCCTATTGACACCAACAGAATATAGCTCTTACGCAGATGGCATGTTCCGATAACTACATTGGGGGGGAACGTGCCCCTTTAATCGATGGATATTGATTAACCAAGATCTTGCCATTAGAGAAATGTAATTTTGAATCTCCTTAGCAACTTAAGGAATGAGATGATATCATGTTAATAATAACAGACTCTGTTAATGACAGACTCCATTGAAATGTGTAAAACTATGACTTTCTGCTACATTGGTACCTGTGGATTCATATATCAACTTATATGCCACTAAGTTTACAAATGTTTATTATTAGTGAACTTCTTGTGAGAGTCAGTCTTTTACCTTAATTATCTTAGAACGCATCTTACTTCATCAGCGGGCTTTCTTCAAATTAATATCTTCTTTAAATTTATTTGAGTGCCAAATATAAGTTTGCCTCAGTAGTATATACCACATAATTAAAGATACACTACTGGAAAAAGGGATTTCTACACTAACTTTCTACATTGTTTAACTTCAGGGTAACTTTCATCTCTTCATGTTAGATCATGTGTTCATTGTAAAACAAGTACCGGTAGATACAAATGCCACTGTGTAGCTATGTGACCTTGTAATCATTCAGATTCTCTTTATGTAATTTACTTGATACAAGCATGTATTTCATCATGTGTACAGTCACTGTAATGACCAATCAAAATTGAATGTCAGCTGATATTTTCATTTTCACATTAAAGATAGTTATTTCAATACTAGAAATCCTTGTGAAATCACTTTTCACTTTGTCATTGCAGTCAGGCCGCATCATGTATAAAGGTACTCTCCTTTTGTTGTGCATTTTTCAGAAGAACGTTCGGACAGAAATTCGGATACCGGTAGTTTGGGAACCAGGAAAGCAAGTTTGATACAGAACCTTGTGAATTGATGACTACTTAACGAACGAAGGGACCACTCGGTTCCTACAGGTTATAGGTTAATCAAGTTCACAATTAAAACATTTTAAATAACACCATGACGTAGCCTTAAAGGTACTATGTCCCATTTGCAGGCCAACAAAATGAAAAAAATTAAATTCCAACTGCATTTGAAAGATAATACTAATTTAGAACTTCCCTAAAAAAGGTGGGGCTTGAAAATGTCTTCAAGTGGGAAAATAACGACTATCAGTTGTCAAATCGACTTTAGGGCTATAGAGCCCAAAAGTAATGGTCTTGATTTTCAGACAATTGTACCGAATGGTCATACGTTTTATGCTGCGCAAAGATTCAATCAGTTTAATCTTGGCCATCACAAGAAGTGGGTTATTGATGTAGACAAATGCTCATGTACCCTTTACAACTCTCTTCATGTATGTTATTACCAAAGAAGAAAAAAAGCCAGTCAGTCACTCAGTAGTGTCTGACAGTGAAGTCTAGCAAGTAAACGGGTTTCCTTGCATAATTTGAATATGAGGACACTGCTAACGTTTAAATTTCACAGATAGGACATACATGACATATTCATAATTCCCGCAAAGTTCTACAGCATTTGAGGTTGGCTGCAAAAGGGACATAGTACCTTTAATGGAAATGCAATTAATATATTCTTTCGTCAAAGTAACCTACGTATGGGGAGTTTAGAAGAAATAATTTTTTTTTTTTAAGGAATGAAAAAGGAAGGTTGTTTTCCTGGTGATGAACACTATTCAATACATGTTGAGACTGATACGTTTTTTTATGGTAAGGATGCCATAGGTTGAAACTCGTTTAATATAGAATTGCTCTTGAGAGGAATACACTCTGCATACCTTTTGCTCACAAACGTGATGAAAAGAATGCACAGTTCAAAATGCATTGAAAGAGATGCACTCTTTTGGTTCAAATAGTACCACTCTCTTTTAGAACTACTTTTAAAAGGATTTTTACAGTTCTTAACATTAGTTCTTTGCAAAACTGCCCTTTTCAAACTGCTGCCCACAACATTTTCCCATCTCGATTGCTTTTTCTTCTCCTCCTTTCATAATTCACCTTTTGTTGAAAGAATGCATAGAAACATACACTTTTTGGGTTCAAACTATAGTACCACTTCCTTTTGGAATTACTTTTAAAAGGATTTTTACAGTTCTTAACATTACAGTTCTTTTCAAAACCACTTTCTTCAAACTGCTGCCCACAAAAATTTCCCATGTAGGTTGCTTTTCCTTCTCTTCTATTTAACCTATATTTATATATTTCACCTTTTATTGGTGTATAAACACCAAACATAAAAGCCCAAGATAGCTATGTATGTTTTCATTTCATCCCCATCTCTTTTTGTTTCCCTTCACTTTCTATTACTCTTTCTTAATTCCTTTGAAACGCCCCCAGACGTGGCCTCTAGAGACTAAACAATATAACAACAGCCTTTTGACTTGGGCTAACAGTACACATGAGATTACAAAAAGCCTTTAATTTTCAAGTCATGTTTATTTGCTGGATTATTTTTTCTATCTTCCATTTGCTTTTGCTCTGTTAATCAAGCACAAAAGACAGCGTACAATTGGCTGATTTTAGCAATATGCGGAATAGGTTAAAATAGAGAAGGAAAAAATGTATTTTACTGACATTTATGACATCTTTGAGCTTTGATGAATGTCATTGCACCACATGGAAACATTCAGTCCACTTATCATGAAGAGCCCACTTTAATACCATGAAAAGACCTGACGTTTTGATGCAAGACCAGTGCGTCTTAATTGCTCGTTTCCATAGCAACTTTTCAATACCTTCCCTTTCACCATGCTTCTACACTTTACTGAACACTAGTAAGTGTTTTCATTGTCTGTAAGGCTTCAGTTGAAACTCATTATAACAAAGTCTTTGGGACCAAGGATATTTATTACCTCGTTATATCAGGAATCTTGATATATTGGAGTTAGATAACAAGAATATAAAGAGCTGGGACCAGCAAAATCAACTTGTTTATAACATATACCTCGTTATATCCGAGCTCTTTTTTTTACAGAGGTTTCACTGTACTTGAAAATGCAATTTACTGGTACCCATTATTGGTTCTTTCTGGTAACTTAATTCCCTCCTCTATGCAATACTTCAATCACCCAACCTTCAATATTTTTTCCATTGTTTTTCCTATTTGCCTTACCAAATAAGCTGAATAGATAAATAGTGTTCTGACATCTTTATGCTTGATGAATTTCATAACATCACATCATGGAAACATTAAAGGGATAGTTGAGTTCTCTTCCTTCCAACCTCCACTTTCTCGCCTTTCCATCTCACTTCTATTTTCTATCTACTTTCCTCAGTCCCTCAAGGACTTCGGTGATTATTCATACCACCATGCAAACCTTCAAACATCATCTAGTCAAGTTCTGTTGTCAAACCCAAATGCCTTCAAAGTGCATGGTTATTGCTCTTATTCTTATCTATGACATTTCTAGTGCCCTTTTAGAACCTAACATTGCTATGAAGGTAATTTTAGACCCCATAATGTGTGAAATTTAGCCAATTCAGCTCCACTTTCAAAAAAATACGGTGACCGTTGAAAATAACAACACATGGGCCGGCTGGTTATGCGTAATATAACCAAAACAAAAATGCCAACAAAAAAGCCATCATTGGCATTGGCTGAAATACGACGTAAAAGGCGCCATTTCGTTTTTTCAACGGCTTTTCAAATTATCTAATATTTGTGTTGGTATACAGAAGTATTAGAAATCGTTATATTTATGGATATTTCCGCCGTCTCTGAACCGATTTTGATCAAACAAAGATGATTTTGCCATTTAATTGTATGTTCTTTCAAATTTGGCACTCGGTTTTTCATTATCTCACAATTTTTTGTTTGTGTAACGCCCTCTGCAACAGAACTCAACTATCCCTTTAAGTCCACTTACCATGAACAGCCTGCTTTAATACCATGAATAGACTTGCCATTTCGAAGCACGACCCATGCATCTTAATTGCATGTTTCCATAGCAACTTTTCAATACCTTCCTTTTCATCATGCTTCTATACTACAGTGTATTGAACACTAGCAAGTCAAAGTGTTTTTTTTTTTGTCTAAGTGGTACCCATTACTGCTCTTTTTGGTAAATTCCTTCCTCTGTGCAAGTCATCCAACCTTCTAAAAGGTCTTTTTGCAATGTTAGGGGCCTTGCCCTTGCTATTTTTCTTTCTTTTGTCCACAGCAGTAACATTAGTAGATGAAGTTCAAATCTCTCTTTGTTTTCTCTGCACATTTGACATGTGCTTTTAAAGAAGCTCCACTGTAATAACTTTTATTTTGAAAACAAACATACATTGGACAAAGAAACACTTCACATGCCAACTAGCTATTCATTTATTTGGAGGTTTCAGTCGACAGCACACTTTTTATAAAACTGAACTTAACATGTGCCCATATTATTATTTCTCAAATGTCACATTTCATTTGTATGCTCATCTATTAGAGATGTAAAAGAAAAAAACCTCTTGTGATACACAGAATGTAGTGTTTACTTACATTTCTATTTCAAGAAATTGCTGTACATCAATATTTTGATTACCCATCTTATATATCACTTTGAACAAGTGACACGGTTACTAACCGAAATGAAATACACCTAACCGTTAGGTGTATTTGTGCTAAATGCATAGCAAACTATGTCAAATTCAGGTAGTTAAATGAATTTTCATCTGTATGTTTCTTTCATTTAGGTAATAAAAGTATTTTAAATATATATAAAACTTGTTGACTTTCTTCATGATTACCACAAACTACCAGTACTCCTTTTTTTTTCATTGAAAATTCTTTCTTACATTATTTTCAATTATCACACATATTCACACCAGGCATAGAACAGGCAACGAGAGTAGGATGAATTTGCAATGTCTCTTTTTTTGGATTTTAATAGATAATTCAAAAGAAACGTTTATCCCCAAATATGTCCTTTACAACCGTATGAATAAACTGTTAACAAGAGTACTCTTTGAAGTACAAATGAACTGCAAGAAATTATGACACAAGACAAACATAGACACATCTTGTACATTGCCAAGAAATAAATGATGCTGGATCTTGTACCAAATCTTCATCAATAAAATAGCGATTTATGGAAAATAGAATACAAAGGTATGTTTGCTGAGATGTGCAACAACTTGATCATCTTACATGCTTCTCACAGGCTTACAAATATCATTCATCAAACTGTGAACATGAAACAACAATGTTGACTTATCATAATGACAGCAAAGATGCACAAATACCTGTATATGTATGTGTGTAGATGAACAATAGCTTCAATATTTGTGCCAGTGATGCATAAGATGTACAGCATATTCAACATTTATTCATTTAGATTATTTCCCTTTTCCCACTTAACTGAGAAGACATTATATTTTGAGATTTATATCATGTGCTGAAGGTGAATAAATCCTCAACTTTCCAATGATAAAGACAAGGATAGACTATGCACAGAAGTGTTTTGCAAATTCAACATCGACTTTAAATTGATATTTGTTTTCTTTTTTAAGCAATGGAAGTCAATTTTGATGTAGAAAGTAAGAGTCCACTTATCTTCCTCATTTTCACTCTCATTCACGATGTCGAGTGAAACCATATACTACAGAGAATACAAATCATTTTGAGAAGAAAACCCTGCTTATAAGACGAGAAACATGCAGTGTTACGTACTACATGAAGTAAGATAAAAGTAATATTAACAATTGCAGTGAACATATCAAAAGAGAGAACTATATTAAGGCTTTTATACACACATATAAGAAATACATAACCGGACCTCCCTGTTAGTAAACTTAACAATTCATAATATGATAAACTGATACCCAAATAATATATAAACATTTATTAAATACTCTTCAATAATACATGTATTTGTTAGATTGCACATTTTCAGACAATGTATGTGACATAATGATAATCAGCTTCAATATGGAGAGTGAGTGAGAGAAAATAATTTCTCAACCAAGATACTTTCATCAAAATGTACAGCTTTCTGAAATTATTTAACCAATCATGTAATCTGAACTTCTGAAGTACATTCACAATGAACGTTAACAAGCACATCAATGTGAAGTCTTGAAAGGCAAGGGTATTCTGAAAGCCCTTTTCAATTATGGACTTACTGGCAACTTCACTCAAAATTAGCTGTATGTAGGATCCCTGTAGCATTAATATGAGTCAACAATAGATGCTACATGTATCAATATTGATAATATCAATCTGACCACTAGCAGCTTTCAGAATGGCAAGCATTATTTCACTGAATAAAGATTTTTAAATTACTGATTTTTCTCCAATAAATGGCTATTAAATGGCTTCCAGAATACCATCATAGTTGTTATCTTCCATGGCCTTTACATTGCACATATAATCACACATGTTAATTCATTGATCGATATTAAATTAATCTTAAGGCCCATATCACTTTGATAACTTTTCAACACAATTAATAAATATCAACCCTGCATAATGTGCATTACAACCGATTCACCATGCTAACTACTACTATACCCCACCGGCAAAATACCTTTTCATCATGAATTTCAAACAACTTCTACGAATCTTGTGACGCATCAACTGTACATGTGTACAGTGCAATATACAATACAGTGGCAGTGTCTATAAAGTAGAATCGGATATGGATGGGAACATGCACACATTGACTAAATGAAATGATTTTTGTTAGTACTTTCCCAAAATCCTCCATTATTGAATGGCATCAAACGTAGGCGTTAGTACATAAACAGGAGTACACAAATTAAGAAGTACAAAATGTAAAAAGGAAAGTACCAGTAATTTAAGTCATTCCCCTATCCCAAAAAAAAAAAAAAATCTTCACTAAACTTGCTAGTAATTATGAAAATGGCTTTCAATCCTTTCCTGAATTTTGAGCCTACACATGTACATATAAAGCCATGTATTACCCTACACCATGGTTATGATTTTGTAATATTTAATACTGAAACAATCATGAAAGAAGATGCCATTTACAAGTACAATAAATTATGCAAAATTCTTAATCAAATTGCCTTTTCTTCACTTCACAAAATAATAAGAATTGACACAAAGACAATACAGATAGATAGGTATACTTTGAATACTTCATTTATCTGTGAAATCTATTTGATTAATTTGGTACCAATTAATGCCAAGATCTGATTCAACTAGCTTTAATTAAATCAAATAACGGGTAGATCAAAAGGTGTTATTAGTTTACAGTTATACGAGCACTCAGTGATTCTATTAGTGCACAACAGATGATTTAATTCGATCAGTTTGAATTTGTACATCCAAAATACAAAAACAACAACAAACAAAGCAAAAGAGGTACAAATCATGCTTAAAAACGTACCCCTAGAATATCAAGGAATATTGTCTTCTTTCTATCCCACCACCCTACATGCATGACAACACTGAACATATACCATCAAGGCACACAGTGGAATGTTGCATAACATTGGAAAAAAAAGTTTCTTATGCTGAAAAGTCACTAATACTAAACTTAAAGACAACAATTTGACATTGAACCAGGTAAAAAAATCATGAAAAAGTTCACAGAGTTAATATTTTTCTTCTTTTTTTCAAGTTAAAATAATGTCATTAATAATTATACAACTTAGCCTAAAAGGTTATGTTAGAAATAACTAAAGATAAACATACACATACTTAACTATACAGATTCCAATGGACATTACTTCTAGTCTTCTGCAGTGGAATAAGGGTTTCTCAGTACCCATCCAGTATTTCTGACCGTGAGTTCTATCAATGAGTTGATCACATCTGCTCTCTTTCAGATTTTTTTCTTAAAAAATAAACTTTTTGCTAATGGATTTAAAAGCCACAATTGAGTTGTTGACGTGAATGAACATAATGATTTTTCTTAAATAGATGAAGAAAAAAAAAGGGTGAACTTTATCTTTCTGTTTATTTAAAACCTGTCTATGCCACCAGGCTTATAAAACATGTATCATGAATATTTTGTGAGACAAGATTTATATTATGATATGATCCAATCAATGATCTTCAACCTGATAATCTATTGACCCCTGTTGAAATACAAGAGAAAAGACAGGAATTTCTCACTCCAAGCTATCTCCAATTTTCAGATTTGGCACAGTAACATTGACCACCAAATTGGAAACATGAGAGAAATGAAAAACTAGATCTTATTTTTTTCAAACACATGCTTCAGTAAGATGTATGTATCGCACTGCAAGGCGATGAAAGGTTCAGAAACTTCGACCACTCAACATTGACCAAGTGAATACTACGCCCAAATTAATTTGGGCTGGGGTCTTTTTGAAATACATGTTATATGAAAAGAAAAGCGCATCCAACATGTTAATTTAGAGGAAAATCAAGCAATATACATGGTGGCCTTTCATATCTTCATATCATTTAATTCTGCAATGAGAACACATTGGAAACACTTTATATCCCAATAGTATTCGCATCACGGACTATTTTAATCCCTATTAAATGGATATTGATATGAATACTTGGATATCAACATCATAATGAAGTACACTGTCGGTAGTATACTTTAACCATATGCCATGGGCACTACATCCTGCCTCAAACCCCAGTCACACCAACGAGACCAACACCAGACCAAACAAGAAATCACATTGCCTCCAATGGCTAAGAATCAGTCGGTATGGAGTCGGTATAGAGTCGGTTTGGTGGTGTGACTAAGGTATATATATTGGAGTGTCGTCTCTTCCAATTGTACAAATTTATATATTTTATAGTCACATACCTGCCAAACTCTCTACAAATTTATTTTTGGAATCCCTGAAGCAACAAGTAGGAATACAGTGTATTTTACATGCATTCATACAGATGTTTTCAGAAAACAAGAGGACTATATATGGTTAAAACTAGGAATGTTTGGCTGCTATGTAGTCATCAAACAACTGTCTTGGTCGATTGCCACATGGATTGATAGTAACAGTGGTCCAACTGCCCTCTCTTTACCACCTACATCTCTGAATATCATATTGGTGTGACCCGAGACGGATTACATGTATCTTTAACAGTACTAATCAAGGTATCTTTCCAATCACATATAACTGCCCCAAATGACCAAAACTAATATGTATGTGTTCAAGGATTTTCAATTTGGTTTACATGCCCCCCCCCCCCCCCCCAAAAAAACAAACCAAAATGCTTCATTCAATTTAACCAGCTTTCGTTACACATGAGCAAATTATACTACCACATTTTTGTTATAGATGTAATAAATAGAGGATAAATTAAATGCATTGCAGACTTATAACCGTCCATTATTTTGTTGATGATTTAGACATCAGTCTAAACCCCTAAAGCTTTGATCAGCCCTTTCCTGTTTAAAAAAAATCTAATTTCTGCACTAATGCAACAGAGCAACAAAATACTGATTTTAGTACAAACTTAGTGTTTTTTCAGTTCAAAAAGTACTTAAAATGACTAATGACTTCTTATCCTAACAAAAAATGGACAAAAAATGACAGGAATGTGTCACCTCGCTATCATCATGTTGTTTCGGATAGTGGAGTCATGATGGAAGGTTGATCCTGCATACGGAAAGCTTCCATGTCAGGACCATCAAGCAATCCTTGCTGTTAGGGGTAAGAAACAAGAAAGAGAACACAAGGAGAATATCAATCATTTGGTCTAGAATTAGATACAAAATTAATGCAGGAATGCCAGTTAGAATGGATCAGAGGGCCTGAAAATCACCTAGAATGGGCAATTTTGTACACAAAAAGGCCTAAACTATGGTCTGAAGATAACTTGCCAGGGACTGAATTCAGGCTATTGCCTGAAAACTGGCATCCCTGATTAATGACATCTTGAGGTGAATTCCCTTCTGAAGTGCATTCTATGTTCAGAAGATAATGGGTGTGATCTGACTAAGAATTAGAGATCGTAGCAATTGTCTCAAGAGATATCTGGGTTTGACATAACAAAGCAGCATGTAACTCCTAGACTTAGGGCTTGGCTTACACCAACTGCGAATGCATCGTAGTAAGTCCTGATAGCGAAAAAATATGGAACTTCCTTTTCCCTTTTTTAAGCATTCTCCTCGGTTAATTATTCGAAAATAATGCTACATTACTGCATGAACAGATAGTGCACAATGAATAAAATAATCAAGTTATCAAAGGGGAAAAGGAGGGAAAGAGGGAGAGATAGAGAGAGGGAGAGATAGAGAGAGGGAGAGATAGAGAGAGAGAGAGAGAGAGAGAGAGAGGGGAGAGAGAGAGAGAAAGAGAGAGAGGGAGAGAGAGAGAGAGAGAGAGAGAGAGAGAGAATTTTGAAAGCATCCCCCTAAATTTCCAAATGAAAACGTGCAAAACTTTGAGATAAACTGAAAAAAAGAAGAGAACATGGTTATGAAATGAATCAAAGTAAACAGAAAAAAATCAGATTATGAAAAATAGAAAATAAAATTTCAGGGAAGAAACCGTGCATACATATTGGAGCATCTTATTGAGCAATGAAGTTGCTGTATTTTATGCTGCTTCAAATACTTCCTGTTTAAACTACATGAGCATACAAAACTGTTTATTCTGTAACAGTGTCTTCTCAAAAGAAACAAAATATTAGTCAAAATTCCAAAATGCACCCTACAGTTGAGAGAAGAGGTAATGAAAACCTGATCTTTGTATTTAGAAATAATAAAGCAATTTAGAAATAAGAAAAGCTGTTAGAAATTGGACAATTCAAAACTTGTAACCATCAAAATGGACATGCATAACATTTTTAAAATTTGAATCTGATTTACTGTATGCGACCTAGTGCATGGCCAGAAGTGAATCCTCCATGTATGCATGTTCCTGTGAAGATAGGTAAGAGGGAGTGAACAAGGAATGGGTAGAAAATGAGACCACTGCAGTAGTTCAGCTAAAATGGACTGGGAAAGCACTATTAGAAGTATTTAGGGTTTTTATTCTAAGATCAAAAACCTTGCAAAGGAAACTGGCACAACATAGATTTTACCTAGCTTTTAAAGGAATATGACAAGTTGGCATTAGCAGAGATAAAGAGAATGTATGTCACATCACACTATATTAAAATGCTAAAAATAAAACTATAAAAAACAAACTATACACGGCAGATGATTCATCAAAAACCTTCTGAATGTATAGATACATGTATACACATAATACATATACACATTTACAACATCTATTTTAACTCGTTCTCATATCTAAGAGCTACAAATCCCAAAACATATACATCTACCATGCCGTCATACTTTTAAAAATATTAAACATTTATTTCTTCCCTTCATGAGTCATTTATGGAACCCAAATTTTATATTCTTCTAAGCTCTGAATGAAGTTCAATATATACTGCCCCTTTATTACAGAAAACTATACAAAATATCATTAAAAAACCCACAATAAAAGGAAGAAAATAAAAGGGAGATAGAAGAGAGAGAAAGGTTTCACTCAACAACGAACACACTTCAATTCAGCAAAAGACGAGATTCCGGACAGGTTTTAGGAAGGCCCCTACCTTATCTGAACTCCCACGAGACTTGAACTTGCTGAGGAAGGACCTGGACTTTTTATTGCCATCCTCAAAATGAACCTCATCCTCATCGTCGTCTTCATCAATAGCACAGGAGTCTGCGGCTGGGAGCTCACCCGATGTAGTACTCGCCAGCTTCTGGTATTTGTATTCAAGCCTGGAAGAGAAAAATCAAAAGGGGTACGTTCACTTTAATGGTATCGGCCTATTTGAAAGATTTGAATGGCCTTCAAAATGATCCACAAAAGGAATCAATACTTGTATTCTAGACAGGGCAATGGTTTGGGTGAGGAAGGGGGCAATGGAAGATGGCTCGCGTTACAACTGGATAACCTCTTTATACATCAACCAAATTGCGAGAGGCCTTTAAAGTGATGATGAGATATAATAAAGCCATGCTAAGGCCTAAAAAAAAAATATTGCATTGCCCTTTAGGTGCCAAAACATGGGTCGGTCGGTCCGAAATCTTTAAAAAAAAATCTTTTTGTTGTTCTCCCTCTTTGGGCTGATATTTCTCAGTTTTGACTATAGATTTCAAGATTTTGGGGTCGGTTGCAAAGGGCAATACAACATCTTTTTTTTTATAGGCCTAATACTTAGGAGAAACTTGGATCTTTGGGGTGAGATACATGTATGTATCTTTCTTTTTCTTCTCACATGCGAGTGATTTGTTAAAGTATTTGACTAGAGATTCATAGGGCATGGGTTTGAGCCCAGGTGTTGCACTAGAGTCTTTTGGCCAGACGTTAATCAACATTTGCCACTTTCCATCCATGTGATCAATAGGTACAGATAGGGAAGGAATTCCTTGAATACTGTGAGCACTGAAAATAGGTAGCCTAGTATTAAAGAGACAGGACAATATATGAGCACTATAAAAATATCAACAATTATTATTATTATTATTATAATTGATATAGAGATGTACGGAAACTCACTTTCTATTTTTCTTCCAGACACAAACGATCATAGCGCAGAGCAGTATGGCACATCCTACGAAGGCTGCTATGGCAATCTGTGCATACATAGGAACTTGACTATACCAGGGTGGTACTACACATTTTGTTGTCTTGTCGCTGGGTAAGGTAATACCACCAACACATTTCCTGCAAGAACATAAATAAAATAACCTCAGAATTATTTACACTTAATATGAATAATGCATCATTTTTATCAGTGGTGCTTGTACAGTGACAAGAAGACAATATTAGAAAGGATAGAACATTGGGCTGGGGGACAAACAAATCTGCACTGACTATTTTACCATGTATTATACCGGCAGTCATAGTTCTTCATCTTTTGTGGACACTGATCAAGCAGGGAATAATTTTCCTGGTATCGCATCGCAATTTGCTATGCATTTATGCAAGACTGCTATACAAAATATCTTTTGTGTAGCAGTTTTCTTCCATAGAAATGTACAGAATTTGATTTGAAATATTTATCCATCAGCTGAAATTGCTACTCAAAAAATTTGAGGAAAATTATTCCCTGTCAAGTAAAAAAATATCACTGAAAAATTCAGATTTCCTATAATCAAAGGCTTAACGACAGAATCATAGAAAATTTCATTAAATGTGAATAATTATAATTATTCACTAGGGCACTGCATTTTCACCAACTAATTCTATGTGATTTTACAAATAAGAAATAAAACAGAACTGACAGCCTATGAAAGGATTTTTTTGTCCAATTCTATCTTATGTAGAGGCTTTTGATTTTTTTTTTTGTCTAGCGGATAAGTCATCATAATTCATGTCCTTTGGCAAAACATTAATCTACATTAGGCCACACTTGACCCTGGTGACCTGACATGAATCAATTCCTTGAAAATGCTAGAGAGCAGCAATTGCAACCATGCCGAAACCAGGGTAGTAACAATGGAGCTCCAGGAGTGTCAAGTATGACAGACATGAGCGCCATACAATCATATTTATATGTTCTTATTTGTCCCTATGAACAGCTGTCGAAGCTTTTTAGGAATTAGGTTAATTTTTTGGGGTCATACTTACGCAGTATCGTTCCATACGTGTTTGGTGACCTGTTGTCCGTGTCTACACTCCTGTTTGATGGCTACGATGTCATCATTGGTACAGACTGGGCAAGCATACTGACTGGTCCACAGCATGTGGAAGGTACATCCGTCACATGTACCTGGTAAGGGGACAAAAATGAGAGAGAGAAAGTTCTTACTAGGGAATGAATACCTCTGCCATTACATTGTATATTCGGTATTGGACTTCTTGCATGCACCACCATAAGTGATCAAAACATGAATTTAAATAGATTAAAACTTAAGTCCATTTGTGCCATATACAAATCAGCATTATGGTAACAATGCATATATGTACATGTATATCTCTGGTATATGATTCTATGCAGACTTTATAATTTACTTTACTTTATTAGTAAATTGGTCACAAGTAGTGCCTTGTGTCAATATAATTGTCTATGAAGAGTTTTTAAAAAATGTTTTAAAAAAAAGGTTTTTGATATAACTAGAATATGTTTCCATGTAAAAAAGACAGCTTTCATCTAGTACCTTTGATGTACACAGTAATATAATTATCTTTATTCAGCACATGATATCAATATACACATACACACGTACATGTCTGATTTTGGACAAAAATTAATACAAATGGTCATTTAGGGCCAAAAAGTGACTGAATTTACTATATTTGATGGGGTCAATTTGACTAGATTTTCTAGCATCAGGGCACATTTTACAAAGAATAGGCTCATCCAACCTCTATTGCTGATAACAAATTATTGGAAAATTACCCCTAACCGAAAGTGACCATAATGGTCAGTTTGTGTCGTGAGCACGGTCAACAATCAGGGGCAAAATTTTACCTTGTCTAAGCTATTCAAACTTCCTCACCAAAAGTATATAACAAAACCATAGCTGATTTAATGTCATATTTTCCCCATGATGCATCACATGAAATTGACTCAACACTGGTGTCACTAAATGGCGCTGTATAGTATTAATGACTGCTTTGAGAGAAATAGTTGTTTTATTACGCTCAAGGGAAGGTTAGAATTGTGCTATACCCCGAGGCTTGCCGAGGGGAATAGCCCAATTGTAACCTTCCCGAGAGCGTAATAAAACAACTATTTCTCGAATATTAAAGCAGTCATTAATACTTTTATATGCCGAAAAAAAATAGACTAAAAAATAAAAATAAAAAAATATTTTTCATTTTTGTCGAAGACGGGATTCGAACTCTTGCGTACAACAAGAGGTGTATCGAAAACCAACGCTTAGACCACTAGGCTATTGCGCGTCGTTAACATGCTTGGCAGTTTTCTCCAATATATATGAAGGGGTGACCAAAGTTCGCGCAGATTTTAGAACAAATTAGAAAATGTGATATTCGATCCATGTTTTCTCATATTCTACACAAATTTATTTATTTTAATTACTACCAAATGGACGGCAAAGTATTTTACTACCAATTGGTTCAACTACAACATTTATCGTCGAAGGATTTCGGAGATATCGCGATCTAAAAATTCGATGTCCGATCGTGCATGCGCGCTGCATCTAAAAAAGTCATAAAAACAACGAGACCTAAGTTCACGCACGGGGGTTAACAGCTGATTTATACAAAAATACGATCCATCAAAAATAAGGTAATTTGATAATTTGCAAGGCAAAATATCATACAACCAGACGGTACCACTTATTACTTACAATTTTGAGGATATCTGCTCTCAAAATGAAGATTTCCAGACCCTTATCGGTAAGTTGGTAATTTTTCGGAACGGACGCAAATAACTGCAAAATGTGCCGATCTTTTGTCAATATTTTCACAATTTCGCACCCAATTCCAAAGAAAATTTCGTTTCTGGGTAATTTTATGATCCTCTTTCCATTGGTGATATCAGATTTTCGAAATCTTACCGATTTTTTGAGAAAGCGAACTTTGGTCACGCGCGAACTTTGGTCACACAGCCATACATTAAAATGGATTGAAAACGGCTCTGCGTGAGGGCCTCGCAAAAGCTCCATGAAACGGGCCCTTCTTTTACTTTTGCAATGCATATTGGCACGAACTTAGATCAAGATCTATCGGCAGATGTTGTTTTTTTTGTTTTTGAGAGTTTATTTTCGTCTTCATGTCAACAATGCAAGATAAAATTGTCGGTAAGATCGATCGAGATTCAATTGTAGACCAATCCTTCGCACACATACGGTATTCTCCATCGCTCAAACCATTTTTTAACATGTAAACCTATGGGGTAACCATGGAGTAACCATGGTTATTAAAAATAGTGAAATGTTTTATGCATGGTTACCGAGAATTTTACAGGAACAGTTGAAGTTTATGAATGCAATTCGACCAATCAGATGGCTGGATTTCTTAAGTGAGGTATATAATAGATTTTAAATCCACCGTATTGCTAGTTTGCTACTGCCAATGTCATATAAGAGACTATAAAGTTTGGAGTGAACACTCCGATATACATCTGTAGCGTAAATACAAGAGATCAACAATATAGTTACCATGCAGATTAACATTAATGGCTTCTTGAAGTTACAAATAATATCATTCTAATCACGGTGCATGTTGTGTTTTGCATAGGGAGACAATATGTGCTGGTGAAACACACATGGAATATTACAAGGGAATACAAAAGGCAACCTACATCATATACATGAATATCCATAAGCACAAACAATTAGTGACCATTTCGCTGAATACCTTGTGCTGTTTTTGTTACAAAGAATATAAAGCAATCATTTATAATAGAGCTATTAGTGGTGGTTATTTTACCTGAATGCTAAGAAAGCATAAATGTTTGTTAGTAAGCAATTAGAGGACTGACTGCTTTAGGTCCACTCCGAGGGACCTGGGAATGAGGATTAATGCCTTACCAAAGGGCACTAGCGCATCGCCTTGGTTTCGAAACCGGGTCACCGGATTACGAGACCACGGCTTTACGAACTGAGCTATCGCGCCTCCTCCTATTTGATTATGTGTTAATATACCCTCTACCCCAGGCATCACCTTTACATCTTGATCAAAGTAAAATCAGAGTCTAATCTATTGGCCTGTCAAAAAAAAAAGATAAATAAATAAAGAGGGTTTTTCCCCTATAAAAATGTAACACTTGTCCATTTTATCAATAGAAGAAGAAAGAAAAATCTAGATAGAATAAATAACATAAACACTTGTATAACTTAGATACCCAAAATCTCAGGGGTCCATAACAATTACGATAATGTAACCACAACCTGCTAGCAACTTGGTACCAGAGGATAAATATGAAATTATTACTTAAAAAATGCATGTTTTTAAATAGAAAAGTGTTGTGTGTGATCATGGTGCACGAGAATCTCCCTATCTACCACCATAAATTCTGAAAGTGCAAGAAATCGTTACATATGTAGGGATATAAAAAATATGTGTGGTTATTCAAAGCAATATAGCTCTTCTGCCAGAAGCATGTTAATACTTAGGCTTTGGACAAAGAGAATTTATTGCTGATCAAGAAAAACGTTCTATTAAGGCGAGAATAAGGTAAGATAAATATCACAACAATGTATAATAATGGTTATTGGTTGAATGGCACTGCCCCTTTTCTTCAACATTTTTCATTTCTCTCCTATTCTAAATGATACCAATGTATGCCCATAATGCAGCAAAACAGGCATACCAAATCTATGACATTTAACCCCAATTATAAAAAAGCAGGCACTAGAGAAATGCTCCTCCTTGAGTCAGCAACAAAAGCACAGCACAAAAGCATCTCATTATAACA
>JAVYIG010009504.1:0-77577 GCA_035222895.1 Strongylocentrotus droebachiensis
ATTATTATCGTCATTATCATTATTTGTATTATCATTATTATCATTATTATATCATCATCATCATTACTGTATTCTTTTTTCTATCCTATTCTATGCCTAATCAGGATTCGTACCAGCCCGGTCTATTTCGGTGCAGCCATTCAGACGGCGTGTATCATGTTCCAATCATCATGCGGGAAGACCGGTAACTGTCTCATCTACGACACTGATCGTCTTCGTAATGTCGTCTTCGGTCTCCTCCTCCTACTCAAGTTCGCCTCCTCCCTTTCTTATTTCCTTTCTTTTCTCAGCGTTAAACGGGACAAATCTGGGGTAAGAAGGCGTTTATTTTTTTTATTTTTTTTTATAGTTTTACTTGTTCCTGCTCTTCGATCAGTTAATATATCCATGGGACCACCCCCCCCCCCCCCCACTCCGAGAACGGAGGGACCGCATTTGTGAAGGGGTACTTTTTACGCAAAAGGAGGGTGCTCTTTGGGGGGGGGGGGGCGGGGGGAGGGGGACACACAATAGGTGTATAGGTAAACATTTTTCGCCGGGAGGCGGGGTGCTGTTATCGTCTCCCTGAAGATCATCTTCAATTTTCTAATTTTAGGAGCGAGCGTAAAAAAACAACAATCATATTCTGTTAAAAAATCATATTCCCTTATTGAGACCCCTCCATAAAAAAAATAGAGTACCCGTTTCGAAAATGTTTATTTGTCGAAAAATTGGGAGTTGCATCACGGCATATTTATGTAATTAAGTGATTGAATAGTAATAATAATATTATTCCGCTTTTATATAGCGCTTAATACACTGTCGCTCATATAGTTGGAATATTTTTGTTTTACCCCAATTTCATGGAATTATTTTAAAAATAATTTAAAAATAATAGATCTAGATAATAGTAGACATTCTCAGATTTTATTGAATAATAATTTGACAATGTGTGTTTTGCGTGACTGCTAAAGCATGTGTATTCTACTATGCTTATCAACTAGGGGACCTACGGCCCCTTAAGTCATAAATGACAGTAATGAGGATTAATGCCCCACAAAAGGGCACTAATATAGCACATCAACACGGTTTTGATCCTGGGGCCTCACAGTTACGAGGCCATTGCTTTGTCACTGAACCATAACTGTACGCAGCGGGGGCTAGGGTAGGGGGCAGTTTCCATAAATTAAAAAAAAAATGCAATAAATTTTTCAATAATTTATTGCATTTTACCCCGGTCCCCAACATAAAAAAAATCCTCTGGACGGCCATGCATTATGGCTCAAGGCATGGGCACACAAAGGATTTTTTTAATGTTGGGAACCGGAGTAAAATGCAATAAATTATTGAAAATTATTGCATTAACTTTCGCATCTTTAATACCGGGTACACATTAAAGGTACTATGTCCCATTTGCAGGCCCAACAAATTAAAAAGTTAAATTCCAACTGCATTTGAAAGATAATACTAATTTATAACTTCCCTAAAAAAGGTGGGGCTTGAAAATGTCTTCAAGTGGGAAAATAACGACCTATTAGTTGTCAAATCGACTTTAGGGCTATAGAGCCCAAAAGTAATAGTCTTGATTTTCAGACAATATTGTACCGAATGGTCATACGTTTTATGCTGCGCAAAGATTCAATCAGTTTATCTTGGCCATCACAAGAAGTGGGTTATTGATGTAGACAAATACTCATGTACCCTTTACAACCTCTTTTCATGTATGTTATTACCAAAGAAGAAAAGAAAACAGTCACTCACTCAATAGTGTCTGACAGTGAAGTCTAGCAAGGTAAACAGGTTTCCTCGCATAATTTGAATATGAGGACACTGCTAACGTTTTAAATTTCACAGATAGGACATACATGACATATTCATAATTCCTGCAAAGCTCTACAGAATTTGAGGTTGGCTGCAAAAGGGACATAGTACCTTTAACACCTGGGTAAAGAGTGGCAAATGTAGATTAAAGAACATTTGGGTCGGGATGGGAGTTGAACCCCGTACCTTGTAATCTGCAGTCGGGTAACTAGTGGATTAAATCCACTAGACCACAATACCTGAGTAGAGGATCTATTTAAATTTAGAAGTATAGCTTACTATTTTTGTTTGTAGGTAATATTTTCGTTTGGGCGGGGATATACTAGAAATCTGTGTAGATAATAAATTTGAATACTTTATCTTTTTTCCCCTGTGCAGGAGTATCGTCAGACCCAGCTCTGTTCGTCGGAAAAGAGAAGGCAACACACGTTTGAAAGATTTTTTTTCAAATGAGACGTTCTTCTCAATGTGCACAGAAGCACAAATTGCTCCTATATCCCCCCCCCCCCCCCCCCCCCCGCTTATTCACCCGCTGGCTGATCCAGCGCTAAATATTTTGTCACGAATTGGGCCCCCTATTTGGCCCCCTCCCTTGCCGCCGGCTTGATCCGCCCCTGCATGCATGTTTAAAAATGAATGATAATTATGAAGTATGAAATATTACCAATATAATAACAATATCACAATATAACTATTGGCTCTATATACCTTACACTCTGAGATGCGCATGTTTCAGGTGCAGACAAAAAGTTTGTTGACTCTATTTGTAAAAGTTGATATTTCCATACGAAACATTATCCCAAATACCCCATTTTCTGCAATTCGTGAATGAAACTCACACACAAACACACACTTTTGAAGTTAGAAGTTGATTTAATCCACATTTTACATAAGAAAAACAGTTAAATTTTGTTACATATTTTGTTTATACAGGCATACTTGATTGATTTGATTTGATATGACTTGACTTATATTTTACAACATTTGTTTACTTTACTCTTCCCCTCAGTGTAGCTTGGAGTGTGTGTGAAGTTTCCTTGTATACATGTCCTTGAAGATGTTGGGGTTGAGGTACGGGATCATTTTTATTCTACACCTTAATCTCTTCATGATTTTGGTTTAAATGTTTTTTTAAATAATTTTGGTATATGTTACTTTATATTTTTCCCTGAAGTACATTTATCGTTTATATTCTGCAATTGTTGTCATGTATATATTTTGTAATTGTTGTTATATATTTTCCTATGTTATGAATATGCTTTAATTTTGTATTAAAAACTTAAGAATTTCTTTTTGCAAAAGCAAAAATATACTACAACAGACAATCAAAATATACTACATTTTTTACGAATAAAATCTGATATTTTGGGGGGAACTAATCAATACAATGCTTGTCGAAATGTTTCTGTTAAATAAGAGCAGGCCTATACAACTTTTTGTAATTGTTTGTGTTTTAAATCTTGATTTGCTGAACATGAACTCTCAACTCCATCATTATGGAGCCTCGAAAACGTTGTCCAGGATTATCACAAAAGTGACATAGCACATGAATAAAATGTATTTAATGCATTAAGAATGAGAACCAAGATTTTCAGCTTATGTGTGATGAAGTGTTTTTTGTTGATTGGTGGTGAAGGATGGAAAATTATTTGAATTTTGTTTAGGTAATATTGCTCCTTACAACTACAGGCCTTAAATATGCCATGGATGATCACTCGAAAATGGGAAACCATTAATTTTGAATAAAAAATAATAGACCTATAGGAATTTTTATAAAAATGTAAAATCATTGATAGGCGTACAAAATAATAATGAGTTTCTTTCAACATTTGGGGTTTCCTATCAAACATTCATCGACTTTATGAAATATTGAATTTGAATAGACCTAGGTTTGTTACCGAATGATATAGGAGGTAATTTCGGGGGGTCATTCCGTGATGCAAAGCTATTTAAATGTAATACTTTTATAAAAGTGATGAATGATTGATAGGAAACTCAACTGTTGTTGAAGTGACTCATTAGTTTTTACATCATTATTAAATTGAACTCTTTAATGTCTATGATATTTTTACCTCCAAACTAAAGTCTCTGGAAATTTAATTCTGTAATGCTTGGAGATGACACGAGGAAGGACAGCGTTTCATGAAACCGTCATAATAAGTAAAAGTAGGTTCTGAAATCAGAAACAAACACAAACATAATATATGGAAAATGAAAGTTGTAGGTTCAAAGTTGCGTTTTTCAACCGGAGTGCCGCAATACATAGTTATTTAGGATCTTTACTAAGAAATTCGGGGATCAGTAAATCAAGGGACGTCACTTCCGGAAAAAAGAGGAAGACCCTGATACTAGAGAGTCACTAATTTCTTTCTGTCTGAATGATGTTTTAACGCTGATGTTAAAGAGAAGAGGTTATATTGAAGGGGAGATATTAAGCTCAGATTTTGATAAACAGTGCAAAAAAATGCAAAAAACAACAACTAAAAAACGCTCAATTTCTAGCTCGGTCGCTAAATGACACAATATTTAAAGGATACTACTAAAAAAAGAGTACCTACTAATATCAGGAGAAAGCTAAATATCTCCTCTCATCGAAACTGGGATCAGCTAAGAATATGAAATGTCGAGCGAACTTTTTTAGCAAACTTTTCATGTATTGTATTGTATTTATTAAACATCATTGATGTACATCAATATTCTGTTTATAGACATAGTTATAATCACTTTACAATGTATGCAACAATCGATATATAAAACATAATATAAAACATTTACAACACCTTTCTAAATAAACAATAAGTCATGCAATACGAAATATGTAAATGAGAACTAAAACAAAAGCATAAGATTGTACACGACTACTTTGTTATAACATATAGTATCTAAAAAATTACCCCTCATTGCAATATGTTTTTGATGAACAAAGAAAAACTATCTATTACAACTTCATTATCTAATCTCATTATAAATATGAATTTTTTCTTGACTATCCAAATTACAAATATTTTCTTCCAGATTACTAATTGTTTCTATAAAATCTACTCGTAAATCTTTATACTTGTCACATTTCATAATTATATGGAATTCATCTCCTACAAGATTCATATACAGTCTTCACAGAATCGTAGATTCGGGGAGTTTTTTTCTGGTCTTTATACCTCCTGTTTCTATGGGTAAGTTGTGCGCGCTTAGACGTAGTTTGTGATATTTGTTCTTAAATTTATATTTGGTATATGAGATAAATACTTTTCTTGCTTGATTGAGTTTTTAAATTGTCTGAGGGTTCTGAGTTTATTTCCTTTACGGGTATCCCTATCATCAAATAAGTCTAGTTTTAATTGTTCATCAAATCTCCTTTCCAAACAAAGTTGACATAACTCGACAAAATCTTTATGAGAAATTTGTATATTTTCAGGGTCCCAATACGGTCTCATTTCCATTATTACAAATATTTAGTGAACTAAAGATATCCCGAATTGACATTAACCAACAGCTTTGTTCGTTATTTACTAATTTTTTTGTTTTCTTCAAAAGATTTATAGACAAGGCCATTTTCATCCAAACTCCGTATTCGTATCCAATATTTGAGCATGTTTATTGCAATTTGAATAAGTAGAGGATGCCTTCCAATTTCAGCTGAAACTGCTAAATTGCTGCATTTGCGGTTACCCCTAAGATATTTTTACAACACTGAATGTGTACTTTCTCAAAATCGTTTTTATAATACAGTCCTTTTTCCCTGTTTCTATTTGAAGAATTTTCTTCATGTCTATTGCACTAGCACCCAAATTTCGGATCCATAAAGCAAAATTGGTTGTACAGTTGCATCAAACAGGTGTAATAAGGTTTTAATACTGGGCGTATAATTGCCCGAAAGATTTATAAAGTTTAAATAATGCTCTCCTGGCCTTATCCACTAAGTCCCTTGTCGCCATCTTGAACGATCCATTATTACTAAAAACAATGCCTAAATATTTCATTTCCTTTACCGAGGTAAGTTTTTCCCCGTTTATTTCAAAATCACTCTTATCATTCAACCTGCCTGACTTATTACATATCATTATTTTAGTTTTGGTGACATTAACATTCAACATCCAAGAGTTACAATATTGAGTGAATTTATCTAAACAGTATTGCATTCCTTGAGGGGATTTAGAAATAATTGCTAGATCGTCTGCATACATTATGCAGTTCAAGTCCTTGTCATGTAGCGTTACTGGTTCACTAACTGAGGTATCAAAAATATCATGAAGGCTTTCATTTTGGGCTGAGTGCGCGAAGCCTCCACACTGGCGCTATTGTTGATGATAGCAGGCCCGAAGCCACGGGGGGGGGGGGGGGGGGGGGGTACACGTTTGAACTTTTGTAGACCCCTCCCCAGGGACGTTGATCAATTACATGTATGTGCCCCCCCCCCCCCAAACATCAAACTCTGGCTACGGCCCTGATATTGATTGGGGGGGGGGGCGTATGGGGATACGTCGCTCATTTAATTATTAAAACATTTATATCCATACGTTTGGCTCCGAGTACCGACCTGTATGATCTCAGGAGAAAAGTGAAAAGGGGATCAATATCGCCATAATATTTGACAAATTAAATGGCTAAGAAAAATATGAAATTTCGAGTGAAACTAATTTACAACCCGTGTGTCAATATTTAAAGCATACAAAAAGTTGCCGGGCAGTACGATTTTGGCGACATTATCTATGAAGATGTTTAATTGAGCATTATCATTGACTTACAATTCATTCCCTAAATCTTTAGAAATTTATTCATTTAGAATATATTTGTACCTTCAGCAAATAAATATACCAACTTTTTAGTTTAGAAATAATTTCCTTTTTCGATTGGACGTTTTGGCGACACCTAATAATCTTCGGCAGGAGCTCGAGCAGGTGCAGAATTTACCTTTTTCGGCAAATGAATGGTAAATGATACGAATTTTGTTCTTTGATTTGTATGATTGATAAGAATGAAAATGTTTAAAACTATGGTTGAATGTGTAGATGAAAAGAGTGTATCAAGTCCCTACTTTGTATGTATTCGCCGCAGAGTTTTCATACCGCGTAGTCTATATGTCGTCCCATATGCTTATTTTGGTGTTGGTTGACCTGGTTGATATTATGATGTTACTATCGTCTTCGACGCTCACTAAAAAGGACATGCAGCGATTGGAGGCGGTCGAAATGTGGTGCTGGCGCAAATTACTAGGTGTGTCTTGGAGGGACAGAGTTTCGAATGAAGAGGTGTTGCATCGAGCTCAAGAAAGGCGGGTGCTGATTCAAACGATTAGAGTGAGACAAAATGCCTGGGACACATAATGCTGAATGATGAGGCTAGACAGCAATAACCATCTGATTTGGGTCATTTCTTTAATAAAAGTTTAAAACTGACATTTGTTGTCATTCCCCAATACAGATGGCAACCCAGAGATCTCGTACCGTGGGGGTGGCTATGTACATATTTTCGTCCACGACATTTTCTCCCCGATTTTCTTTATTTAGAGTAAAGTACCCGGTAATCGTCAGCTCGGTTTTCGGCCAATTGGTTGGATACATGTAAAATCACTTTAAAATACATCGCATAATAGCATAACACATATCCCACACATACCATACCATGCCAGTGTCACTGAAGAACCACATTTGCAATGAAAAATATATCCTAAAAATATCACATTTTAGCGATGTAATCGGCGGTCCCGCTACCCAATCTGAAAAATCGAGTTTCTTACGCGTGTATGTAAGAAATATGGGTACCATAAAATGAGCTTTATTTCAAGTATTTTTCAGATATAGAGCCCGATTTTGTGCTGGTCGCAAGCTCAAAAGTATCTCATCGCATGTATTAAATCAATGCAGCCGCACACCGCGACGCACACACGATATGTCCGTCTAATTCAGATTCCAACTTCCGATCACCGCTGTGCCTGTATTCGGTCAGGCGAGCACCCGGGAGCTCCGGCGTGGGATACCTGCTCCGCCCGCTTGTGCTATACATCAGCGCAGAAACGCACGGCGCGCGGCGAACGCTTCCTATTGACTTTGTACATGCGGCCGTAAACTGAAACGCTCGGCCGATAACCGGCTCCAAACAGTGAAAATTGAATGAATATTGTCATGGCAATTCGTGATTTTTTTTTGGGATTCTTTTTTTGTTTAAATAATAATATATATTTGCTTCATGATTTGAACAAGAAATGATAATAAATAGGAAGTAAAGAGTCCAATAAATAGGATTTTGTCTTAAGTGGCCGAAAACCGGGTACTTTACTCTAGATCTAATTTCCTGATTCTAAATCAGATGTAAATTAGGTCGGTATGTCATTTGTCCTAATTACAGTTATCAAAATTTGATAACTCAATCTTAAATGGATAATTTACGGACTTACTTTATATGAATTATCCAATTTGTATCTCCGAACCGCGAAGCAGTAGCCTACGTTCATGCATTCGAAATATTACCCGGCGGCCGATATATTTCCGGGTCCACCTACCAAAACATAGCCAATGGCCAATCAGAGCACTCGTTTCGTGGGAGTTCGTTGGTCAAGCCGGGCCGAGTCGTACGTAGCTACGGTAGCTATTGGACGTTCGAAAAGAAAAAAATAATATTCATCAACTAAAACCAAGACGGATAATGTTGACGACGAGACTTTCTCGGATTAATCATTAATTTAGGATCTAAATGAGCAAGCTATCGTAAGTCAAATAAGCTATATATATGTTATTTTTAATTAGACTCTAATTATTGTCATATTGCAGTATGTATGAGGATGTAAAGAGTGAAAATCTCGTTGCGTATCTCATTCATCGCGGTCCGGTCGAACCGAACCTTTTGTTCCGTACAGTCCCTCACAGAAAGAGGTCCCCAGACTTCAGTCTCTATAATCGGAGGTCTAGTGGAGCCAGACGTAGTCTCAGTGGAACAACCGACGATTAGAGAGACTGAAGCTTTCGGTCTAGATGAGGGCTAGACAGCAATAACCTTCTGATTTGGGTCATTTCTTTAATAAAACTGACATTTGTTGTCATTCCCCAATACAGATGGCAACCCAGAGATCTCGTACCGTGGGGGTGGCTATGTACATATTTTCGTCCACAACATTTTCTCCCCGATTTTCTTTATTTAGATCTAATTTCCTGATTTCTAAATCAGATGTAAATTAGGTCGGTATGTCATTTGTCCTAATTACAGTTATCAAAATTTGATAACTCAATATTAAATGGATAATTTACGGACTTACTTATATGAATTATCCAATTTGTATCTCCGAACTGTGAAACGGTACGTTCATGCACTTGGAACATAGGGCTTTATGACCCGGCGGCCAAAATATTTCCGGGTCAACCTACCAAAACATAGCCAAATGGCCAATCAGAGCACTCGTTTCGTGGGAGTTCGTTGGTCAAGCTGAGCTTACTCGTACGTAGCTACGGTAGCTATTGGACGTTCGAAAAGAAAAAATGAATATTCATCAACTAACACCAAGACGGATAATGTTGACGACAAGACTTTCTCGGATTAATCATTAATTTAGGATCTAAATGAGCAAGCTATCGTAAGTCAAATAAGCTATATATATGTTATTTTTAATTTGTGTTATAATTGCAGCAGTTATGAGGATGTAAAGAGTGAAAATCTCGTTGCATATCTCATTCATCGCGGTCCGGTCGAACCGAACCATTTGTTCCGTACAGTGCCTCACAGAAAGAGGTCCCCAGACTTCAGTCTCTATAATCGGAGGTCTAGTGGAGCCAGACGTAGTCTCAGTGGAACAACCGACGATTAGAGAGACTGAAGCTTTCGGTCTAGATGAGGGCTTGATGCTCAGAGTCATAGAAGGTCGTATTCATGGAAAGAAGAAGAGGGGAAGACCTCGTAAAGGCTTTCTAGACGATGTAATCATACAATGTGGAGCAACAGGGTATGAAACGATGAAACGGTTGGCTCAAGACCGAGGAACTTGGAGAGAAACTTGATATTGAATTTTGAATGGGTCACTGAACCTGTCAAAAACTGACAGATCACTATTGATGATCGAGAACAAGGCTTATGACGAAATCATAACAAAATATGACTTCTCTAATCCAGAAACAGCAAACGATCTCGCCGAAGTTCCTTGAAATATCAATGAAACCGATGGCGAAAAATATTCTTCAAAAATCAAAGTCAGAATGGAAATAGTCTACAACGAGTTTGGTATCAAAATAATCGAGAAGTCGCACGCCAAAAAGTCACACTCATAGTCCTACTCGTAGGTTTACTGTTGTGGGAAAATATGCAAATAATATGAGTAAACAACCAATCAAAATCAAGCATCGAGATGCTTACAAAGCAGACGTCATGCGAGCCTGACCTAATCAAAGATCGCATTGCGCATGCACAGGTTTTGTGTGTAATTCTTTGTGTCTACTACTTCAAAAACTTAAATTGGAAATATATTGCCAATCCTGCGAAACGCTGCTTCATTATCCTTGTTTGCGTTTCTTGGTCAGAGCACTTGTATGTATTTCTATTAGTACAGAACGAGTCGATACGAGAATACACCCGATCTGACGGTGGCCTGTACTACACTATTTATACTAAGCGAAGAAGAAGAAGAAGTTCACATGTACAGTGTACCATGTATTTCTACCTTTATCCCTCCTTTTTCTCCCACATTTTTGAGGTCCTTTTTTCTTTCTTATCCTTATAAGATTAAAAGAAAATATGCAAGTGACTCTACATTTTGATTCTTATTTATATTCCTTTTAAAGGGACAATGTTGCCATGGAGACAAATGCAGTTCTAAGTAAAAGTGTTGTAGATCAGCGGCAAGCAACCCTGCAGGAATTTTCTGATGTGATTAATTCAGCGAGCAATAACCTTGATGGAATCTTGAAAGAAATTGGATGGAGCTTTGAAGATCTTCAGGTATGTAGAATATAAGAAGATATTTGATATTCTTACTCTGGAAAAGATGACTGTCTCATGATCCATTGCAATTCTTTTAGAGGCAATTATTTACTTTATCTGTAGTACTACTGGTAGCAAAAAGGTATCTTTATATCAAGAATAACTTTCCAAACTTGATAATTCTATAAATCAGTTAAAGTTTTCCAATAAGCTTGTTTTTGAATCAGGAAGGCCATCTGCATATATTTTAGCTAACACCTGTAGTATGTACATCCTCTAACTCTAACATATGTGCCCTTTGTACTGCATTCTGGATCCAATGAGGAGGAGGAGGAGGAGGAGGAGGAGGAGGAGGAGGAGGAGGAGGAGGAGGAGGAGGAGGAGGAGGAGGAGGAGGAGGAGGAGGAGGAGGAGGAGGAGGAGGAGGAGGAGGAGGAGGAGGAGGAGGAGGAGGAGGAGGAGGAGGAGGAGGAGGAGGAGGAGGAGGAGGAGGAGGAGGAGGAGGAGGTGGAGGAGGAGGAGGAGGAGGAGGAGGAGGAGGAGGAGGAGGAGGAGGAGGAGGAGGAGGAGGTATTCATCATGATCATGTATATTATTTCAAATGTATACTAAAACAGGGCCCTATGAATGTCAATTATATGTTGTTCATATGTTGAAGCAAGATATCAAATCAAAATCAATCAATCATTAATTTATTCTTTTACCCTCATGCTTTCCAAAGAGCAAGGAAGCTCTAGTGACATGTCCAATCAACCCCCAGCATAGAGTGGTAGAATCCTCTCTTCAGTGTCACATTGATAGATGCAAGTGGGCCCGGGATGGATACACCAGGGAAGAACAGGTAACATTCTTTATTAATATCATCTCAATATATATAAGAAGACTGTCTTGTAGTAGATTGTTTTGATCTTGTGTGTTTATGAATATGTTATTCAATTGTTCTTTAAAGGTTAGTAAAGGTTCTCAAGCCCAACCTCGATTTACATCTTCCAATGGTTTGTATATTTGTATATTTCCATATGATTTTACACAGGATTTTATTGCTGGATATGCCCTTGTATATAATTTAATGGATTTGAAACATTTATAAATAGAAATGAATGATGGTGGTTTGTGGTATCACAACCATCAGCCATAGTCGTATCCAGACTCAAGAGATATTTAATACATAGATGAAATATATTGATACATGTCATATGTCATACTGGACTCATTGCACCCAATCACCAATAAATGGAAGATTTGGTTTTGTAGTACATGTAGATGTTTCTTGGCCTGTCGCTTGTTGGCTTGTTGGCTTGTATGTGTGTATTTTGTGTACTTGTAGTTTTTCTTCTCTATTGCACCTCAAACACATTAGTCATGTGGAGTTGGGGCATTATAAATACTCTATTTTATTATTATTATTATTATTGTTATGTATATTAAATTATATTTCACATTTATCTTGTTTTCCTTTGTAGGAGGAAGCAGCATCTTTACAGGCCAATAGGTTCTTCTATGAAAATAAAAAAGATGTGCATGCAGTTGAGCTTGGTAAGAATTATAAGATATCATGGTATGTTTAATTCAGTTAGGGGAGTGGAATGGAGGGGAGGGGGGGGGGGGGTAGGGTTAGGGTTTCACACTATATATCAGGGTAAGGATTAGGGTTAGTGTGTGGTCCAGGGAGGAAGCTGGCCCCTTGAACCCTTTTTTTTTGGGGGGGGGGATCAAGGCCTCTAGGTCATGTAGAATAGATTTTATCTTGCTTCTAATATTTAGATTCTATTTATCAAGGTATCTTCTCCCAGCTCAGAGGTTGATTGCAACATTACCCCCACACTCATCTCTGTTTTCTGCCATTCTAAAATATACACTCCTGCAGTGTCATTCCACTCCATGTCTCAATGTTCCCCTCCCAGTTAGTTCTTGGTTTTCCTCTTGGTCCCTTCCAAGAAATCTGAACTGAATATGCCTACTGGTCTGGTATATGGAAAATATTTGTCAATGATGTGTAGCTTTTTACCCTTGTGATCAGGAAACTTCAACACCAATAAACTCTGCGCATTCTACAAGTATTGGCTATTTAGGCAGTTATTTTTATTTCCTCACTCTTTCTATTTTTCTTTAGATGCAGACTGTCAGAGGGAAATCATGTCCAGATTTGCTGGTAAGAATTACAATGACAAACCAACTTGGCATTGTACCCTCTTTTACATAGAAGTTGCCAGTATAATGATCACATATATGTATTATAGGAGAAGGGATACTGTCATCCGTGTATATATCAAATTACTTTTTAAAGTTGATGTTAGACAAAAGAAAATGTGATGTTGCACATGGGCTTTAGCACGGGGAGGGGAAAGGCAAAGGAGCACCTGTTGTTATGAGGTACATGTGGGTATTGTGATATTTAACTTTCTTGATTTTGGTGAAATGATATCATATCATTGTAAATGACTGCAATATAGACTGGTTTGTAAGTGAATGATATCCACAACAAAAACAATGACATCATTTCAAAATCAAGATGAAATGATTTTCATAATACAATGTACCACCTCTGAGTGGCATTGAAGGAGTCAAGTAGATAGCGTCTGGTAGCTAGGCCTTTGTCACAATCATCATGGTACTTGGTATATAGTTGAATGAAATGGATACTAAGATATGACGTTGCAATACATTGGCATTTAACAAATAAATGATGTTGGAAAGTGTAGTATGCCTCACGTTTCTGTCTCTTAGAACACAGAGCTCATTCAATACGCATAGGACCTTTGTTGAGAGCAGTTGCCTTTTTATTTACACGTCAAAAAGGCCGTTGCACCTTTTTTGCGGCAGGTTATGGCGTCATATCTGAACAAGCCTTTAATACTAACATCTCTTCTCTTTCTAAGTTGTACACTTACTGAAAATTTATCAGACTTTTAATATTTAGTTATAACTAGACTGATGTGGGTGGAAGCATACTGTGTGTAGATACGACTATGTAACAAATAACTGTTTTGATTACAGCTGGATAATACAAGTCTTCTATTCAACTTGACTTACATGGCTTCAATTCACTCACACTAGTACAATGCTGTGGATCTGCGGCTGATATTCACACTGTTAGCAACTGATTATATCCTTAAACTCATATCCTTTCAAGTGAAATTTGAATGCTCAGTGTCTGTGGTCTAAACAATGATATAGTTTATTATGACATACAGCAGCTTTTAGTCTTTATCAGAGAGAACAGTGAAAATGAACAGAAAACTGAAATTGTACAATTTGCCAATAAATGGAAACTAAACAGGGTTGTTTTTCTTCTTCAAAGTTTGATACCTCGGCACCGTGTAGTTGTGAAAGGGTGGTTGTGACGGGGGGGGGGGGGCTATCCGTCTTCTCTCTAGGAATGTTTGTAGTGCCATTGGTTTATTAAAATAATAACAAGAATACTTTAGATCAGGGGAAGGTGACTCTGTTGGCATATTCAGTACAAAATGTATTGGTAAATCACAAGAAATTGAAGTTTTTAAATATTCATAGAAGGTATTGAATAAATTTATGCAATAGGTTGGATATAAATATGTTTGTAAACAAAATTCTTGACTATATGTGCATGTCATTGTATATTATGGTTGTAGTCTCTATTTGCATAAAAAATGTCTTCCATCGAATCAAACTTGATCATAAACCCTAATTAATGTCAGAGAGAAAGATGACATACCAGTAACTCATTGAAGTAGAAAAAAAAATTGTAGACCATTGTAGACCATTATGATAGGGATACCTGCATACAATTTCAAGTGAATTAGCTCCCCAAATGGTCATAAAACAAAGATCCATACATTTACTCCTGAATCTATCATACATATCATTGAAAGTACAAAATATATCTCAACAGCTGCTGTGTAGTGAAAATAAGGCACTGGATGATGTGGAAATTACATGGAAAAGCATAGTGCCCCTCACGTTTCTGACCTCTTTTTATTTAAATAGTTTTTCTCATCCCCACCAGCCATTCATTTTTACATAAAACAGTTTTATTTTGCTACAACACTTTACTGCTTTTTGAGGAAACAAGCTACAACAAAATTATCAGTAGAAACAGCTCATGACTGCAGAAAAAAAAGAGATCAGTGCCCTGTATCTTCTTTGCAAAGCATACACTTTGTAACGTGTGATATACTGTGTCATTCCTGTTGTAGGCTCGTCCAGTAAGACGTTCCCCCGGACCATGGACCGTCTGGACGCTGAGTTCAGCCCTGACCAGAGGCTAGCCATCTATGAGAAGGTCAGGGAGAAGAGTGAAGGTCAAAGCCAGGCAGACAAACTTGACCTTGAACTTGACTTTGACCCTGAGAAGAAAGGTATGTCTTGATTGCTATTATTTCTCTCTAATCCTTGCCCTGCTGTAGGCGTCAAATCCACCCTAAGAATATGAGTGATGGAAAATGATTTAAGCCCATTGGCAATAATACAATCATTGAAATCAATATATTAAAGAGTTTATTATTTACAATTTCATCACTTTAGACTTGATTTCAACCGCGACAACAATCACTGAATATTGTAGGATAACATATGCTTCCAATATGTTCATTTGAACCAAATTTACTCGATACCAAAACTTTGTATTACCTTTAACACCTGAAATATATCAATGACGATTGTTCAAAAAAGGGGAGGGCACAGGGAGAGAGGGAAGGCTTGGAATATTTTGTGTGAGTTGTCATGAAAAAAAACCAGAAAGTCAAAAAGACAGACAGACATATACTTACGGTATAATAAACAGGTAGAGATGGGATTAGTGAGGGTCCGTTACTTGGAAGAAAGAATGAGAGGGCAAAGACAGATTCTGATATCCAAGGCATGCCTACATTTGTCCTGAAAAACAACAAACCATAAACAATCGTGAATCATGGGATAGTCACAGATTAGACCTGGGCCCTTTTTCATAAAACTTGTTATCCATAATGAATGCTACATCTCTATTGCAAATTTTCTCTCGGCCAATGCCAAGATTTCAATAGCTTATAACAGTTATTGTAACTTGTTATTGATAACAAGTTTTTATGAAACTGGGCCATGGTTCGCTGTGCTTAAAGGGGGGGGGGGGAGGGGGAAGTCTAGTACAGATGAAACATGTTTATAAAGACCACTGAAGGGTGACGTAAAAAACTATTTTCAGCAGTGGTCTTCTCAAGTTCCTTGAACACTGTTTAATGAGAAACACTGTTCAGGGGAAACAAAAACAAATGCTGCCATTATATCAGCATGTGGTCTTTCTGTATAGGTACACATAAAGGCAAGTTTAACTTTTAGCTAGCATATTACAGTGAAACCTGTCTATAATCTGTTAAGACCACCCAAGGGAGACAAGAAAAGTGGCTTTATAGGCAGATGGTCTTTATGTACAGGTTCCCTTAGTACATGTTTCAATGAGAAACCATTTCCAAGGGAAGCAAAAATGTGGTCTTTGTAGACAGGTGTTCTTTCTATACAGGTGGTCTCTAAGACCCCGTTCTCACTCACTTCCTAGATCGATCTAGGCTAGACCGATCCAGTGGATAGCTGTAGAGGTTCGCTTCATTTATGTTCTCACTCACGAGCTAGACCGCTCTTGTTGCTATGGTATAGCGCGATCGTAGGTTGTCTGTTCTCACTCGCAGTTAGACAGATCCAGGCTAGATTGATCTAGCCTGGATCGGTCTAGGAAGTGAGTGAGAACGGGGTATTAAGCAGGTTTGACTGTGCATTGAATTTGTTGTTGTTCCTGTAGATGATGAGGACAAGAAGGAGACAACCCAAACTCACGCTGAGGCTCTGGCCGAGATGAGAGACTACCGGCGACGTCGACAGAGCTACAGAGCCAAGAATGTCCACATCACTAAAAGATCCAAGACCGATGTAAGTTACATTATCCCGGGTTTTTTTTCACAAAGATCCTAAGTTTGACTTAAAAATATAGAAAGCCATTAGCATCTTTGAAAATATTTTGTAAAAGTTATTTTAAAAGGCATAGAATGTTATTCTAAATCATTCATATTTTCTATTACCAAGGAGATTTCATGTTCTTGATGTGGAATTTATGAAAAGGCTAAAATACTTGCATTTTTTGCTTTTGAATATATTTTATTTGAAGGCTACAAATGGCTCTCCATAATGTTGAAGTCCAACTTGGAGTTAAGCTCTACTTAGGATCTTTGTGAAACACCCCATGGTCCATTACAAAGCTTTGAAGGCAGCTTGATTTAATACCGTATTCATTTTGTGTCATTTCTGTATCGCAGTAAAATCCAATTTTGTCTGAGGCCATTGAAGAGGGCTCTTGAAATGAATACAGCATGAAAATGGTGCATTCTTCAAGAAGTCATAACGATTACAGAGCTATTATCCATCATACAACGTTCTTCAGGATTTCCAGTTATCCTAGAAATCAGGGAAATTCTTCATAATGATTTGCCCATTTCCTAGTCAGGGAAAAGTCACGGAATGTGAGAAAAACAACTCAAATCAGAGAAAAATCTGGGATTTTTAAGAATAATTGACCCCAAAAGAAAGTAGTTTATCTCATGTATAAAAGTGTATCCATATTTCAAACCTGGAAATAGGTTGACATAATAACCCTGATTTAATTTAAAAATCTGTCTTGGAAAAGTCAGGGAGAGATGAGGGAAAAGTCATGGAATTTTGTTTTCATGACATCATGTCTTAGAACAGCGATGGTACATGGTTTAGAAACTTTGAATGTGTAGACAGTAGAAGAAGGTACTTAACGTGAACAGAAAGAGCCATGATACAGAACATGTGTAGTGTGAAACTGTCCAGTAAAAAGTGCTTGGGTGAGCTCATGAATGGAGAGGTTGGGTCTGGAAGAAAACTGGTGGAATTGGTTAAGAGAAGTGGATTGAGATGGATGGGTTATGTGTTGAGCAGGGAAGATGATGAACCTGTGAAAAGAGTGTGGGATCTGGAAATGAATGGCATACGAGGGAAAGGAAGACCAAAGATTTCATGGAAAGATATAGTGAAGAAAGAAAGCAGTAAGGTTGATCTAAATGAGGAGGATACTCGAGACAAGAAGAAGTGGAGGGAGGGAGTGTCATCATGGCGCGAAAGTTGGTAACCTCTCGTAAGAGGGAAAATGCTGACTTTTAAAAATGATGATGATGATGTTGGGAACCATGGCCTCGGTAGCTATTATTGAAGTCATCAAATTCTCTTGCTCTTATATCTCCATCTTACCAGGTAATGAGAGAGATCATTGAATCTCATATGAAGTTCTTAGAAGAAACACAAACTCCTGTCAAAGAAGAAGAAGAGGAAAGCAGAAAACATGAAAGGTGTGTGACTTTCACATTTTCTTTGTTTCTGTATGTGTTATGTGTGTAGCTGTGTTTCCAACTGTCAATTTCTCTCTGCTTTTGTCGTCTCATAAAAGAATATGAGAAAAGGCATTTTTTCACTCAATCTGTTTCTCTGATGGAAAAAAAAGGGGGAGAGGGAAATACAAACAGACTAGCATACGTGTTATCATGTATATATAATAAATATCACCAGTAACAGTAAATGGGGATTCTTTTTTATGATACTAAATTTGCCCAAGTAAGTGGAGTATTTTTTATGCTAGACACATTTTTTGTGAAATAATTCTGAACACATCCAATGGCAGTGCTCCTTACAGAAAGTATTGTATCATTGTGTAGTTTCACAAATGGTTTAATGTCCCAAGTTTCAGGCGAGCTGTGATAAACGTCCTATTTGAAGACAAACATAACTTTCCACAAACATTTTTCTCTTTACGGTCCTTTTAATGACTTGTCAACCATAAAACGTAGTTTCATTGATACTGGATGAATTTGAACTCCTACCTTCTGTTACAAAATGCTCCTTAAAACAAAAACCCCAAATTTGTCAATCTTGGCATCATTTTTCGTTTGATAAAACTCACTTTCAGATGGTATCGGTGAATTTGACCCCATGTAATTGGAAGTATGCTAGTCCATTTTTATTGGGCCACCCTGTATACAGGATGAACAGAATACATATTCCAGTCAAACCTGTCTATAGCGACCGCCCAAGGGAAACACAAAAAGTGGTCTTTGTAGACAGGTTCCTTTAGTGCATGTTTCAATGAGAAACCATTTTCAAGGGAAACAAAAAATGTGGTCCTTGTGGACAGGTGGTCTTTGTAGACAGGTGGTCACTACAGCAGGTTCGACTGTATCAAATTTCTTTGGTTTTCACCCTACAGAACCCACTCCCAATCAAGAGAGGCTAGCTCCTCCAGAGATACGAGGGATCACCATAATCGACGTCGACGATCACGGAGCAGGGATCGAAGCAGTAGAAGAGACGACGACCGAAGTCGCAGCACATCACGTAGCAGGGATGGCAAACCACGCCGTCACAAACATCGTCATCATAGTAAACATAAACATAAAAGAAAACATAGATCACCACCATCTGTTGAAGATTTATGAATGATCACTATTTTGAATGTGGATATAGCCATAAACTTTGTTTTGTATTATACCAACCAAACATTGTAGTACATTTATATCTCAATCATGATTTTCTATTCAGTTTCATATCCCTACTTAGAGCCTGGTCAGACAAAAAATGTAGGGAAATGATATATGCATTGTCAATTTATTGTTAAACTCTTCAATGGTTGGTAATGTATGGGATAAGACATGACTGAATACATTGGGTTTGCCCTATTATGATTAGTGGTACTTTTAAGTTCATATTGTAATGTAAGGAGCATTTGCAGCAAGAATTTCTTCTTTTCCATACTGTCATTTAAAGATAAGGGGTAAAATTACCAACAGAAAAGATTCTTAAGAATGTCCTTTCACTTGAAAGCATCACAATTTCAGTAGATGATGTATATTCCCGCAATATTTGGGTTTAATTTAAGGGCCTGTTCAGATATAGCGTGGTAAATCGGCGCAAAAAAGCCACCAATATTTTCCTTTACATGAACGGCAACTGCGTACAACAAAGGACTTGTGCGTATTCACCGAGATCTATGTTAAGAGATGAAGAAATTATCGTCATAAAAAATTTTGCTCTCTCTCTCGTTCTTGTTCCCCGCTCAACTATGCTCTTTGTTTTTTCTTTTAACCCTTTTCACCACTTCTTTCTAGAATTAAAAGAAAAAAACAAAAATGGAGAATACAATCTCTTTTGTTCTTTATTAATCTTGTTAATACATGTACGCATCCAGTTCTAGAAAAAAGAAGAAATGTATAATGACCTGCATTTATAAACTGATAAATATCTTCATTATGCAAGTGAGAAATCAGATAAAATGCAAAATATTAAATATGGAATGGATCAAGGTATATCTACCGAGATGCGGAAAGTTGCTACTGCTACTTCCATTTTAATTTCAATTCTAATATAATATAGCTTCAGATTCAACTTAAAATATATGTAATTGTACAGTGTTCTGATATCTAGAAAGGAATAAACAAACTACATTTTCACTGTTTTCTCTAAAGAAAAATGCATTTGTATCACTTCTTTACTCATTATTTGAATGCTGAAATTAGTCAAGTCCCTACTAGACCTGTAAAGTTAGTATTTTTGTAAAAAAGACATGTTCTCAAAATTATGATAATTTCTAAGATGTTCTAGAACTTTTCCAATTTTGGCATCTAAATACATTGTATTACTACTTTTAAGTATGTTCAAATATTAATGCACCGTAGCCCCATTAGCTGTACTTCTAACTCAAGACGATTAGAGTTATCTCCTCAATAATGCTAGATTAATCATCTGTAAACAATAAACCCCAGACTAACATACATATGTAAAGTACTTAATCACTGTAAAAGAAAATAAAGTTATTTTTTGTTGCAACAATTATTAAACATTTACATCTGTGCAATTCTGTTGAATTCTTTTTTAATTTCTTACCATCTTTTCCTGCATGCTATAAATCTAGATTGTATTTAATAGTAATATGGTACTGTACTGCAGAACTAGACTTTTTCTTTGTAGAGCTTTGATTTTCATGCAATTACAAGTACTAGAATAATATGAATGTTGTGGATTTCTGTATGCATTTATGCAAATGACTCCCAACAAACAATGGCAGTTGCAAATATGATTAAAATATATGACGTTACAACATGGAAACTCCTCAAAACCAAGTAAACAAAACATTACTATAATGATCCAGGAGTCAGACTCCTTCTTGTTATGGCATAAAATCAATAAATCAAATTGACATATCATAATTCATCAGGGATATAGAATAATCAAATACAGAATTAAGTCATATTGCAGATGTATTATTTCAAATTATATTTTCCAAAAAAAAGCATTACAGAGTGGTGAAATATATGAAACCTGGTACACATACCGGAATTAAAATGAACACAAAATACAATGTACATATTCATTAGAAGTTATTTTCAGTCTATTTTACAACAGGAATTTTTTCCATTTTCAGTACTTTTCTAATCTTTTTTCTTCTCTCAAGTTATGTAGCTTTTCCTTCTTTGCCAGTAAGTAAATTTCTTGAGAGTAAAAGCTTCAAGATGTTGCAAATGTTAATTTTTAGATTTCACAGGAATTGAAGAAAATATATATATATATATATATATATAACTATACCATATTTAGTTATACCATATTCAGAAAACATACTATAGTTTGTCTTTTTTTTTAGTCAATAAATTTTGGGGAGAAAAATGTCAAGAATTTCAGTCACTTCTAAATGCATCTTGCAGGAATGTGAACATTTAAATTAAAAATATAATTTAAAACATAAAGGAAAGTCACTTTTACTAATATTTGATTTTTCTTCTTCTAAAAAAAGCGAAAATCAAAACAATTGTTGTTAGCCACATTTGAGTCAAGATTAGCTGATACGAGCAAGACAAAAATTAATTTTTATAAATATCTTTACAGAAACAATGCCCTATGAATCATAATATTCATGACCAAATCCAAATACTAGTAATAGCTTCATACATATACAACAATATTGACCCTCTTTCTAATCAAGAGAAAATATAAATCAATTAAATCAAACAACTATGACATTTTCAATGTCTCGTATAAGTGCTTATGTACAAGTACAATATCAAGTTTGACAACATTAAGACATCAAAATGAGTTTGAAAAAATAAAGATAAATATAATAAAGCACAATGTTGAGAGATACAAACTGATGACTTGTACAATAAATGTATCGCATACCTCTGACAAAATGATAAGTGCTGGAGAAAACAGTTTCACAAGATAATCGTCTCTATTCTTGAAATATTTTCATAGATGCTAACGGCTTTACATAATTGTTAAGTCCAACTTGGAGATAAGTTCAACTTAGGATCTTTGTGAAACACCCCCCAGGTTAACTGTAATGTAGTCTGCCTGAAAGAATATGAGCAATTGAGTTTTAAGTTGCTCATACATCTATCCTTCCTTTTGAACTCTCTGCAAGGTTGTGCTGTCAATGATTGACAAGGGTGTATTAAAAACTGAAAGCTTCAGATACGTGAAACAAAAACGGTGCTTGAACATTCTCTACGATCAAGAAGAAGTGAGTTTTGAGAATTGGTGAAAATGTTTTGGGCACAGTACACACAGCTTTACAAGTACCAGTAGCGGAATTACATTTCAAACATTCATTTTGTTGATGCAAAAATAAAAAAAACAAATGTGCTCCATTTGACATTTGATGAAGTCATCAATAAAGTCAACAAAATGTTAATGTACCAACCACCTCATACGATATGCATTTTTCTGCATAATAATTTCAATATTTGGTCACCTTAAGTATATACACATCTTTTAAGACCAAGGTTTCAATAAAATGAGGCTAATAAAGAAAGGTATAGAAGAGTTTCAGTAAACATGACATAACGGTTGAGCAACTAAACTAAAACACAAAAGTACTAAGTTGTTCGCATTTCTACATTTTGTTCTAATAATGGGCAAAGAAATTGATTAGCCCTTTAAAAAACAAGTTGCAAATATTTTCTTTGCTTTCTAATTCCAGCATTTCACTATCTGTAGATGTTAAGCTTATAAGTGATAAAAAGGAATGTATTGTAAAACTGCAAAATGACTTTAAAGAAATAAACTGTTCTATAGTTCATTATGAAAAGATGATTTCTGATAATGTGCATGACCCTGCATACTACACGCATACATGTATGTTAGCTACAAAAGCCATTCAAAATTGGCAACAAACCAACAAACTATTAATTTTGTAAAGAGTTTTACTTCACATATGTGTTCTGTGTTCTTTGTATGGTTTAATGTGGTATGGAAGCAATACCTTTTTAAATAAATCGGATCAAACAAACAAATTATGTTGCTTTTGGGTTTGTCTTTTACCAAATATTATCTCCATGAATCAATGTTAACAGTGTCTATCTCACTAAATAATATTTTGATAGCTCTCATCCTACCATGGGCAGACTTGCCACTTGTAAATCAATGGCTATAATTAGAAATCCCCTTCTCTATAAAGGCTTGTTCAGGTATGGTGCGTAAGCCGCCACAAATAACCCACCATTTTTTTTCTTTACATGTATGAATGGCAATTGCGCACAACAAAGAACTTTGGCATATTCACTGAGCTCTGTGTTATAAGATATTGAAATATGAAACGTATCGAACATTAAGACATCATTTAAAAAAAAAGCTGCGGTTAATCTGCGTCATATCTGAACGAGCCTTAAATGAATACCTCATGATGTTTTAACATATCAAGAGATGATGCATTTACACAAGTCCCTTTTATTTCAGGAGTAAAGGTACCCATGGATAGTGAAGATATTTCTGATCATATGTATAGTGTACTAGTGTGAACAGTTCCAGTGCTCATTGTATCTCTTCTATATGCACGCCTTCATGCTTTCCAGCTGATGGTATGTGCGGGTGCGTTTACATTGGGACCTTTTCTTCAGGGAGTGGGGGGTTTGGCTGGGGGTCTGGGGTCCTCTCGTTTGCGGTGCTCTGGAGGACATCTTCAAAACTCGACTCCTCATCTGGCTTCTGTCCTGCAACCTTTGTCTGTTGTTAAATGTATTAAAAAACAAGAAATTGTAAAAGTGTTGAGGAAATACAAAAATAACAGAATATCAATTCAAAAATGTATAGGCTGGCTTAATGAGGGGGGTCTAAATATATTGCTCCAACTGGAATAACACTTTCCTAATACATGTATCTACTCAAAATAAAAGCCCAAACTATTTTAATGGTCTTTTACATTTACATGAATTCCTGGACGTGATACAAATGTCAGGCCCTAGCCCTATTGACAAATTTTAGAGCTAGAAATGATCATCCTGGCTTCAGCTCAGCATAAACTTTTAAATCAGCCGTGTGCAGTGCTCATCATAAAGAGCGAGTCCTATAAGGCCTACAAGGTGTCTATTATTACACCGGGGTTGAGAGGGGCAACTGCACATAAAATGACCTGTATAGAGATGTAAGCATTGTACTGGTACAGGATCAGCAGTAATAATCTCTCCTACTTTAAGTTTGAATATTATATGTTCGACAATTATATGTTCAAATTTGTAGTAAATGAAATGTTAGCAAAGCCAGATAGTACATGTAATACGATTTAAAGGGAAAGTCCACCCCAGGATTTTTTTTAGCTGACGATATAGACCTAATAATACCATGAAGAATGATACAAGTCTCATTAAAATCCATGATCACATAACGAAGATATATCGACTTTTTTATCGAAAATCAGCCGCCCCCCAAATGCAAATGCGTTACATGGGCAAAAAACGATCACCAAAAAATAACCGATAGTATCGAAATTGTGACGTATGTTGCGAGCTGCCTTCTTATTTCGCAGACATTCACTTTCGCTCGCGGTACACTGTTATCGTACTGACACGACGAATCATGAATGAAAGTGAAAGCGAAAGTGAATGTCTCCGAAATAAGAAGGCAGCTCGCAACATACGTCACAATCGTTTCATGCCCATGTAACGCATTTGCATTTGGGGGGCGGCTGATTTTCGATAAAAAAGTCGATATATCTTCGTTATGTGATCATGGATTTTAATGAGACTTGTATCATTCTTCATGGTATTATTAGGTCTATATCGTCAGCTAAAGAAAATCATGGGGTGGACTATCCCTTTAATACGAGTCTTCAGTGTTATGTTCATTGTACATTGTAGAGGGCATATTTCAGTATGCAAATGGCAGGAGTAACCCATTCAAGGATAATACGGCATTCCATCACACAATTGGATAACTACACATCAATCAAGCTTCTTGATTTGACAAATTCTTCCGAACCTTTAGCGTTGTTGCCGTTGTCGACACTTTATCCTCAAACGACTTGAACGCTGTGGATTCCCTGACTTCACCCAGCTTCTTGGTGACGGCCGAACCGAAGCTGCTGAAGGCTGCCCCCGTCTTCTGCCCCGCGCTCTGGAATCCCGTCTTGGTCTTGTTAAACCTGGGAAAGGTAGAAGAAACAACACGTCTGTAAATTATTTTTATTCCTTAATTAATTTGGATGGTATCAATGGAGTTTGTATAGTCACTTTTTTGTATTTTTAATACATGAACCATCAGGGGGGTGTTTCACAAAGCCTTTTTTCAATGACAAATGACAAAAATCAGTGACAAATCTGCTGATAACCAATCAGAAGCAAGGATTTTAGTAGCCTATAACATAAACTGTCATTTGTCACTGATGAAAAGTTTTGTGAAATGGGGCCCTGGTTGCAATGGGTTTATGCATTTCAATGATGAACAAGACTATTGCTCTGTTCCTAAATGCCTAACTTAAAGGCCTTATGCTTATAATCAAATTATGGCAAGAAATCAATTAAAAGCAATATGTTTTAATATATTTTCGCTCAATGTTCACGACTGTTAATCTTCTCAAGAACATGTTTCACTTTTAGTTCATTACTTTAATTCTATGGTTACAATTTTAGAAATGATTAAAAAAATGATATAAAATCTTCATTTTGTTATTTTCTTGAAAATGAGCATAGTTGTATTTAGTATTTAACGTGAGTAGGGTACTAGAATTCCATTACTTTCATCATTGTTTAATAGTGAAATTATTCTGTGATACATTTACAATGTATCATAATAAAAAGGTACATGTAGTAACATATTATACAGCATCAGTGTGTATCAGGAGATGTAGATGTCCATGCATATGGGCTGATGAATAAAATGATTTAACGAAAAAGTGAAAGAAGATGTTATTTGAAAAAGAAAAATTGTAATGATTAATGAAGAATAATTCATGATGCTTTCCTTGGTTTGATTGTGCATAAAAACAGCTTGCATGTCTATTTATAACAAAAATTAGTAAAATGAGTTTAAAAGGGAGGTTTAAAGGAGATAAGACTGTTTGTACATTTACATGAATGAAAGCTAAACCCCTAGATAAGCAGAATTGCTCTCAGTGAAGGCTGTTCATAACAGAAAATAGATCAGAGAGGTTCCCATAGAAATGTTAAAGTTTCATAACTATTTAAAACTGCTCTCTAAAACATGTTTATTTTTAAAGTTCACTGATTCATTACATTTTGAATTTTCTTGAAAACAAGTTGCTAAAAATGTTTAGTTCCTGTCTATACAGTTATCTTTATTATCTAAAGTTAGAATTAGGAAGCATACATGTAAGTATTAAATGTCATATTAATGTCATTGTTGAAAGCATGTGTGATATGAATAGATACGATTATCATTCATGAATGACAGTGATGCCATGGTTAGGAAAATGATTCATGGAAATATTTGAAACGAGGTAAGATTTTGGATGTATTTTTTTGTTGCAAAATGATGACAATAAATTAAAGATAGTGAAAAAAATGACATATGGCATGGTTGAAAGAGTAAATTCATTAGCATTTTCATTTAAACATATTCAACATTTTAATAAATGCGGTATTCATGTAATATCAAACATTTGAATTAATTTGTAAGCTATATGAAAGTTATTACCTAATTTCTAGTGATTTTTCAGGTTATTTTATACTGCTTGGAAGATGCTGCCTTCGCCATTATATTATACATGTACTTTAATTACTGGTATTATGCATTAGATAATTGTTAGCGATATGTTGTTGAGAAAAATGATTGCAGTTGACCGCATTGCTCAGAAACTAGATAAATGCAGCATTCAATGACAAAGAGTAAAACATGCACTGTCTCTCTTCTTCTTCTTCCTCTTTTTTTCTCTTTTTCCGGTTGGTTTAAGGGGGGGGGGGGCAGAACCAGCAGAGGTGTCAACAGTCATGAGTCATGACAGGGCTTTTCATATCATCTTCTTTCTGTTGTCAAGGATAAAGGAAAACCTTATACAAGAAACAGTTTTGAAAACACTTGAATAATGCTGAAGTAAATTGAATCACAGTATGAATATTGACATTTCTTGCCTAGTACTGTACCATACTACATTTTAGGTCAATAATAGGACTGTATTTCAGTTTTGAAACCCTGAATATCAATATGTATGGTCCTGTACACATGTCATTTTCATCCTTCCTTTCTATAAACTTTCTTGTCTCCATTCTACAGTCTCTCACGCACTATTATCACGGACCAAGTTCCCTTCCCTTCCCTGTTCCATGAATATATTAAGATACTAATGAGAAATAAAACTCAATGGTGTACATGCAGGCATGCTTAATTTGGGTTAATCAAAACCAAGACCAGATGATGAAAATGCATTCATGTATCTCTAATTCTCAAAGATATATTTTGAATAGTTTAAATTAGTTCACAGCATCTTTTAACGATCACTCAACAATTTTGATGCCGGATGTGACCAACTTACGCTTCAGACTGTGTTACAGATTCATTCCAAGTTTTAACTTTGGTACTTGTCCAAACAAACCTAGAGAATTGCAGCAAAATCACAAAACATGAGAAAGTTACAAGATAGTAATTCCTCCAATTTGCAGTTTAAAAGTATATTTAGAGTGGACTGAAGACTACAGATCGATTTGAAATTTGACAAACTTCAAAGTGATCATTATCAGAGAATAACATCACTGTGCCATACTGCAGACATCTTTCAAAAGTCGGTTCTCTATAAGAATAATAAAAGGGATTGCCATCTGCAGCCAAACAGAGCACTGTAAAAAGTAAACAAAAGAAATTCATGTGCTACTGTAGCAGCTTTTGTGCATTTTATGAGTGGTCCAGATTTGAGGAAAAAATTCAAGCTGCAAAAGGACTGAAAACATACAATAATGAATTTGTCCATGTACAGTATGTGTATTTAAATTTTTCTGCAATGTGCATGTATGTAAATCATTAAAGATATGATAAGCACATGAAGTACATTAATTAAGCAGCACTGCGTGTAGTCTCTGCTGTTGCGCCAGCCTGTATGAGAAAATGTAGTCATTTATTATTTATTATCATTTCAAATTAGTATTAGTGTGTTAGCTCTTGTTTGCATTTCCGTATTAATTATCAGCTCAGCAGCATATTTGATGACTTTGACTTGCATCATTCCACTTGTATACAGCTGGATGGGATTACATCAAATTGACAACCTTCAGATAAATATCACAGTACGGTAAAAGAATACTGGCACTAAACAAAGTATCAGTCTCTTTAAAAAAAGGTCTTTTTATCAACTGAAAATCAATGATTTCACCTCTACAGGATCATAGAGAATATTAATCCATATAACTTTTTAACATGTTCATGAACTATGGGGTTCATGGACCCCCCCCCCCTTCCTCTCTTTCCTTGCAAATAACAGGTAGTGAGAGAAAGAGAGGTAGAAAAAGAGAGAGAGAGAGAGAGAGAGAGAGAGTTTCTAAATCCACTATTTTCTCTTGAACAAAATTCACTATATTTAAAGGGGAAGTCCACCCTGATATTAAGTTGGCTTTAATAGAAGCAGAAAAATGAGAGAAACAGGTCAGTGACAGTTTGAGCGAAAAACCGATTAAAAATAAGGAAGTTATGAATATTTGAAGGTGGGACCAATCAAACACAAATTGGCAACTCTGCATGTGACGTTTCTTGCAAAACACCCCCCCCCCCCATCCTATTTGCCCTGTACTAAAAACTTAAACATTTATAGTTTAGTTTCCCTTAATCAAATTTTCAATCATACATTCACCCTAAATATAATTATTGCAAATTTCTTTTTATACAACATCTGTATGAAACAAGTCTATCCCGTCATCAGTAAGTAAGAAAATTAAAGTTCATTAAATTTCCTGTATACAGCAAATTGGAGAAGAGCTCGCAAGACACTTTACAATGTTGCCAATTTATGTTTCACTGATGATAACTTCAAAAATTCATAACTTTACTATCAACATTCGCATGTTTCTCTCATTTTTCTGCTAATTTTTCTAAAGCCAAGATAATTATTAAGGTGGACTTCCCCCTTTAATATCTGGAAATCAATGACCCCCCCCCCCCCCCACCACCTCCAACGAGGGAAGATAGAAAAGTCCTTTGACCCATGCTGTATTCAAACAACCAGAAAATACTGTAGCCGCATGATCAAACATTAGAGTGATAGTAAAGGCCCATTAAACAGCCATGAATGGCTGAAAGGGAAACAACATGCAATTTAACCCACAATCCAGACCATCCCAAAATGCATGTGCACCAATCAGTAGAAATTAAGCTCATCCATGCAGTCATCCACGTAACTTACACTAGATTTTCTACCTCTTCTCTTGCTGTAGAAATTCATACATACATGTACATGTACCCAGTATGTATTGAAGCCTGTAAATATGGATCTAAATGCTCTTACCTTTCATATACACTTTTAATCAAGCAAATATTGTTGCTGGTTAGATGCCTGCATTGGAAGTTATTATTTGCGTTTTGACATGTACATGTGAGCCAATCAAATAACAAACTATCATGTTATTTGGTTTATTTGTTTGAAACATATATAAAAGTTGGATTTCCGAAGCTTCATGTACTTTCAATATTGGTTGCCAATGGGATAGGTTACACGCTGGCATGAAAGAGGTTTATTTTAACCCATGGTCACTAGCAAAGTGGTGTGTGTCCTCAAGTCTAATGGTGGATGTGCTTGATACATCTACAATTTTAACCTTCCCTATATGCATATTTTGGCCCACAGTGGTGGTTTAAACCAGTGAGATATTAGGTTGAATGAAACCTCCTTTGTGAATTTGGGCCATTACATACATATGCACAATATAAACATGAAACTTTAGATGATACAATGTGATTTGATTCTAACGTGTACCCAACAAATGTACAACATATAGCTAGCTAGGTTAAGAAAGATGCTGTAGACATGATGCAAAAGGGATGATGCAGGAGAGATCACATTCATATGTATTGTTATCCAGACCGATCCAGACCGATCTAGACCAATCCAAGTGTATTTGAATTATACTCATCAAGTTCTGTAGTAGCTAGTGCCCTAGAGTTTTGCTATGGGGTCCAGATATGCTTCATTGATATTAATTATGTAATATGAAAGCAGGGTCCTCAGGGAGAACAGTGTTAATACTGATAAGGCTACCCTGGATAAACAAGACATATTATTTTCATTAAAATCATTTTTTATCTTTATTATTAATTATTATTATTATCATCATTATTACTATTATTATTATTAATATCATTATACTGAGGGAGATGTCCTATGAGTGCGTCAATATCCCATTTTTCTTTTAGCCTTACGAAGCCTGAACCTTAATTCAGAATGTCCTTAAAGGTTTATTTGGCCTGCAACTGCACTTTACAAAATGTAGCTGCAAAAAAAGTATTGAAAGTGAGCAGAAACTAGTGAAACCATGCCCCCAAAAGGACCACCATGCTTTAATAATTCTTGTTTTGCTTCTGGATGGATCTGGATGGATCTGGATTGATCTAGATTCAACCTGTCACATATGAATGGGGTCTGAGTCTCTGAGATGCAGGTGCAAGGATGCGGGGGGAAAGAGGCAGAATTAAGAAGAACCAATGAGCGACTGAAGAGGAATTAAGGAAGGGAAGGTGGCATAAAAAGGGGTTGCTGTACATACGCCTCTGACGTTGTGATGGTTTCGTTCCACCCGGATATCTTGGTGGACGTATTCACATAGCTAGAGGGCAAAGGTCAAGGTTAGCACAAGGTCAAATACGTAACCCATCAATACACATCGATACATATATAGGAAAGGTAGAATGGTGTTGGTCAGGGTCAAATATTAGATCAAATGTCAAGGTGAGCAAAATTATACAAGGCCCATCAACGCACATTGACATAAGGGGAAGGTAAACTAATATTGGCTAAGGTCATATACAATGTCCATTAAAGAAATTTGAAACCATTTATCCTTTGATCCGGCTGTATTTTGTGCACAACGTATTAATGATGAGTGTAGATGTGATAATTTTTTTAAATATCGTAATAAAGGGGGTTTTAGGTGCTGCTCTTCGAATTGGCAATGAAAACATTTTTTTTCATCTTTGTACAAATTTCAACTTCTAAAATTAAATAAATGTTACAAGTAACATGATGTGCCTAAATGTTTGCCCATTTAAAAAAAAAGGGTTACCGGTAAGCAGTCATCTTATATTTGAAAATTTGAGGATTTGAATCTTATTTTCCCTTTTAAGTTTAAATATTCTATTTAATAAATGAACAACTTATATGTACTGTAGTTTTTAAAAGAAACCTGCAAAATAAGTGCTGCTCTTTTTTCATATATCAAGTACATTGTGCACAAAATGGAAGTTGTGCACAAAATGAAAGTTGTGCACAAAGTACAAGGATCAAGAGACAATGTATTCAAATTTAATGGACATTGTTTGTATGACTGCAGTGTAAAGCAGGGCTCCCACTTAGCCGAGTTGGAGCCTCGAGTTGTGGCGAGCTGGCGCGATCTTATGGCAAGCAGTTTTATCATTAAAACGTATTTCTTGATATCAAGAATTCATTTCTTGATATCATGAAATCGAATTCCTGATATCACGAAATCGAATTCCTGATATCAAGAATTACCATTGCTTTACAACGTAAAATTATTTCTTGACATCAAGAATTGATTTCTTGATATCAATTAATAATAAGACGGCTTGCCATAAGATCACGCCAGCTCGCCACAACTCGAGGTTCCAACTCGGCTAAGTGGGAGCCCTGCTTAAGAATATATAAAATCTAAAATTTGACAAAAATATTCCAATTCTAAAAATGGATGTGCATTGATAGTAAATGAAAACATAGAATACATAACGTAAAATACAAAACAAATAGTTAAAAAAGAACTAATACAAAAATTAAACCAGAGAAAAAAACATGTAGGGGTATGATAAACTAGTAAACCTGACTCAAGCACAAGAATATTACATAATAACGATACAAAGGACTTTGACACCACATCCCAAATCTGATTACTTGTATTTCAAAGTTTACATTTTCTGTAGTAACTGTATACAGGGAAATGGCAGAGGATCTCTGGTTTTCTTTGAATTTCTAACAAACTATGAATTCTCAAAAGTTGAATTGAGACTTTATTCCCTTGTTTATTGTTAAATTGGGCACAAATGCCATAAAATATTAAATGGGCAAAAAGTTATCAGTTCTCACACATACAGGGATATTTACTTGTCTTCACTAAAATGATATCCTGACTTATGGAGCCCCCTCCCCCCCCCCTCTTCTTTTTTTCTTTACAATTATAGGATGCCTGAAATAAATTTAGTTGCCAGGGCTTGAAATCAAGCAAGAACCTGCAAAATTGCTTTCATTTTACAGGTATTTATAGAGTCATGTCAGGTTCTTCCTACAATAACTATAATCTTGCATTTTAGTATAATGTTGTTTTGTAGTTCTCAAAAAAATGGAAATTAAGCCGCTGATGGTGATCACGAGGGTGGACTTATTAAAGAAGGAAAGGACCTCAGAGAAGAAGAACTGTCTTAAATTAAGTAGTTCCAGGTTGAGTAACTAACAAAGTACAGTGAAACCTGTCTATAGCGACTGCCCAAGGGAAACACAAAAAGTGTTTTTTGTAGACAGGTTCCTTCAGTGCATGTTTCAATGAGAAACCATTTTCAAGGGAAACAAAAAATGTGGTCTTTGTAGACAGGTGGTCACTAAATCAGGTTTGACTGTAGTCAGTATACATTGACCCATTGATCCCACATTTGCTCCTGTGACAATTGCTACAGGCTTTAGGTGTAGGTTTAGGGTTAGGGATTGGAAAAGTGTTGGGTCAAGGGTCGAGGGTGAGAATTTGGAATTGTGCCAGAAGCAAGTGGCTATCAACACCACTTACCCATATATCGTCACACATTCTATCCATAAATATTTTTCCCGTATATGATTTGAATGAATTTGTTTGTTACAAGTTCATGATGGGATACGTACGCGCTAGACTGTTTGAAGTTTGTCCATCCCGCTCTGACGTCACTCTTGAGTACTGCTACTTGGGTGATACCCAGTTTTCTTCTGATCTCCTTCGCTCTCATCTCCTTGGCTCTCAATGTCTGTCTCAGGGCTTCTACATCCAACTCGACCTGAAAGAAGCAAGATCAGTATATATTGACGATTACAATACAGGGGAACCTGGGGGGTATTTCACAAAGATCCTAAATCAAACTTAACTCTTAAGTTGGACTTAAAAATTATGGAGAGCCATTTGTAGCCTTAAAATCAAATATATTCAAAAGTGGAAATTCAAGTGTTTAAGAATTTTTATAGATTCCACATCGAGAACATGAAATATGAATGATTTGAATCAACATTTTATGCCTTTACAAAATATTTCATGGATGCTAACGGCTTTCCATCATTGTTAAGTCCAAGTTAGAGATACATGTAAGTTCAACTTAAGATCTTTGTGAAACACCCCCCTGGATATATATATAAAGAGCACTCAAGGGAGGTACAAGAAAAGGGTATATATGGGCAGGTGGTCTTTGAGAACAGGTTCCTCTAATACATTTCAATGAGAGGCGCTGCTAGAGGGGGGAAAAAAGTAAAATGTAGTCTTTATTTAGACAGTTGATCTTTTCTATACAGGTGCTAGCTAAAGCAGATTTCACTGTATTGAGTTCTGAGAGTGACAAAAGCTGTTTGTAAAAATTATTCTGAACTTGCTTTAAAAAATAAACACACATTTTTAATAGTAAAAATGTGTTTTCAATCACTCTTGAAAGTCTTTTCATATTGTATATATACGGTAGATCTATTAAAAAAATCAAGAAAAGTTTATGAAAATCTCAGAAAGTATGTAGGTATGTATGACAAGAACTACTACAGTTTGTAATATATTTTTTTACCTCTGCAAGTTCTGTTTTGAGCCTTTCCCTCTCTGCATCATCGATGTTGAGGTTCTCATTGGTAGGACTGGCCAGCTCACTGGGGGTACTGGCTGGTGACTGCTCAAACAGAGGGGTGGAGTCATCCCGCCCTAGCCCTCCAGCTTGGTCATCAGAAACTAGAACAGCAAGAGAAATATTATTTCACATATTAATAATTTACCAAATATAACACTTAGTAACCGGTTTCCCGGCAAAATTTGTATCATCACGTATTAGTCAAAACATATTCTTTCACATGATTGGTATAAATAAGAGCTTCCATTTCATTTTTTGAGAGGGGGGCGTTTCCAAAACTGCTCTTTACCTTTAAGTTTTGGATATATGCAACTCCCATGGAAAACGAGACAGAATGACAAACTGCTTTTATTCAAAAGAATAGAAAAGATATGCATATATATAGGATATAATGTACTGAGGAATTAGACTACTGGTATATAAACAATGACTTATTTAGTGATAAGCAAATGGCACAATGTGATTTCATGAAATATGATCGGACGATAAATACTACAAGAAAATAGTGAAAATATAGTCAAGCATATTTCTACTTTATGTACATGTACATACTACCGATATTCTCTCTATTTAGTTTAATTGTAACTCAAGAATGAAAGGTGGACTGGTTGAATTAGGGCCTACATGTACCGGTATGTTGCAAACTTTTAGATATAAGCTTCAACATGTCACATTCTCAAGAAATGATATTAGGAACTAGATGGAACTTCGACTGCGCGCAGTCGAAATGATGCCTCCGTCATAGAGCAATTTTACAAACCAAAACAGAAGAAATTTTTCAAATTCAAGTTCAATTGTAATCCATTAACAGGTTCTCAGAATATTGTGATTACAAGCAATTTCTCATATACATATATGACCCTTTGATCTTTGACCTCATGACCCTAAAATCTACTCAGTTCATTGGCTCTGCAAGATACATACATGATCTAAGTTTGGCAGGAATCCATCAATCTGTTCTAATGATAATGCGATCACAAGCTATTTATACATACATAATGAGCCCATGACCTTTGACCTTGACCTCATGACCCCAAGATCTAATCAGTTCATCAGCTCTGCAAGTAACATACATGACCTAAGTTTGGCAGGAATCCATCAATCGGTTCTTGAGATAACGCGATCACGAGCTGTTTTTGCATGCATAATGAGCCCTGTGACCTTTGACCTTTGACCTCGTGACCCCAAAATCTAATCAGTTCATCGGCTCTGCAAGATACATACATGACCAAAGTTTGGCAGGAATCCATCAATCGGTTCTTCAGATAACGCGATCACGAGTTGTTTTTGCATACATAATGAGCCCTGTGACCTTTGACCTTTGACCTCGTGACCCCAAAATCTAATCAGTTCATTGGCTCTGCAAGATACATATACGACCAAAGTTTGGCAGGCATTCATCAATCGGTTCTTCAGATAACGCGATCACGAGCTGTTTTTGCATACATAATGAGCCCTGTGACCTTTGACCTTTGACCTCGTGACCCCAAAATCTAATCAGTTCATTGGCTCTGCAAGATACATATACGACCAAAGTTTGGCAGGAATCCATCAATCGGTTCTTCAGATAACGCGATCACGAGAACGGGACGTACGGACGTACGTACGGACGTACGTACGGACGGACGGACGGACGGACGGACAACCCGAAAACATAATGCCTCCGGCTACTTCGTAACGGAGGCATAAAAATCAATTTCCAAATACTTTATATAACTTGGTATTAAAAGGGTATGAGTTGTTAACTGGATATCTTTTATCTAATTATCAATCTATTTTTTACTTTTTATTTTTCCTTATATTTTTTTCCCACAAATGCTTCATCATTATTTGAACAATAGATTAGTAGTTAAGAGACCAGCAGGAATCCAGCACATGTATAATAAACATGTCTTTCCTGATAGTGTGATATATTGTGATCAATTAACGGATTACCATTAATGCTCATTAATTACTCTCCATTCCATAATGAGTAAACTCTGGAACAGACGAAAGTGCTTTATCAAAATAACGTCCTCATGAATATGGACATACAATGTACACTCTTTATACTGCCCTACAAATTGAGGTATGAATTTAACATACAAATACATTATATTATAATTGTGTATTTTTCTTTCTCCTATTTATTTTGCAGAGTCTGAAAGTTATAGTCACACAGGCCGCATTCCAAGTCTACATGTAGTTTTACAATGTGTTTACATAAACCTTGTTCAGTGCAGCATAGAAGTACACTTTTCTATTCTTCCTGTTTAGCAAGGGAATTTGCATACAGTAGCTTGTATGACACATACATGTATATGTTTCCCATACCACTCTGTTAAATCACTGCATGTACAGAATGTACACTTGTACAGCAATACCTACAAATATGTAGAGTACATATGCATGTGCCACTTATTTCATAGCTGGACATTTTATCATACCCATTACAAAGGTAATATGGCAAATACATGTAAAAAGATTCCAAAAGAAATGAATGAGTCTGGCATACATTAATCCACCTAGGAATGCAACTATGCAAGAGTCTCTCAACCATGATTCTTGTTATGCTTGTGCATAAATATAACCCATATGCAGTCCTATATTTTTAACTCTATCGTTATAGTCCAAAAAGTTATACTTACACATTTCATTGCTATAATAACTTGACATGGTTCCAAAATGCTAGTATGACAATCAAGTTTGTAGTATAAAGTTTTTGTCAAAATGCATTAAACAATGTCAACCACAGGCATCTGGCTCTTAAGAAAGAGCCACAACAACTTTCTCCCTGATTCAATAAAAGATGGTCATGGATATTCAAAATCAAATACACACTCCCATATCGAGTCCAAAGTACATGCTACGTATGTGTCAGCTGGCTGGAGAGGAATACAGTTCTGATTAGACAGATGTAATAATATTACCACTACCAGGGCTGATCATATTCTCAACTAAACCAGCTAGTACAGTATATGCAGTATTTATTTTGGTATTTCATGTACACACATACATATAGGCCTACAATGTACATGTACACTTCCTGGCCTTTGTGCATTCAAGGATTACAATGCACTATACATGTACAGTATAACCAGTTCAGACTCAAGGAATTTTATATGAAACGTTGTAAGAAACGTTGTATGAAGAATCATTGTGTTACAAAAGGAGCATGTAGACTATAGTAAAACAATATTGTTAAAAGAAACATCTTGTAAAGAAGCCAATTTTGAAGAGTTATATATTGACACGAAAGCTGGCCATTCATCTTGCAGTACGCGCTCACGATTAGCCCCACCCAGTTAAACGATTTTTGTACTATATGACTTTCAGACCCTAATTCTTTATTGAGTGTTCATTTCGAAACGATATTTGAACAGGAATTTTGCTATAGTACGTTTTGTTATACATGTATGTTTCTACATGTACATATATGTGGCATTCAGACTAGTGAATAATTTAATTCCTTATCGTATACATATACATGTAGCTATACAATAAATGCTAATAGGCTGAATGAAGGTTATATACTCTCATATCCAAGTGTTATCAATACCCAAACCAATCCCCAAACCAAATCTTGTTTTGAGTCATCTCCCATTGATGACAGGATAGAGATATCTGACGACCACTGTAGAGCTTTTTCTTTCTTTTTTTCTTCTTTTTTTCTTTTTTAATAGAGTTCTGAAGCTGTGACATAATACAAATATTTTTTAAGAATTTCTCAATTTTTTCTTCATTTTCTAAAAGAGCATCAAAAATAATGTCCAAATGTCCTAAACCAATTGAATATGTTAAGTATTGGCTGACATATGACCATCTGAATAAATAGATTTCCTATAGGAGCTCCGTGTTATTCTGCTCTGGTTCGTAATGTTATGAACGAGGGCAAATAACACTGAGTTCCTAATATTTATATATTTATTCAGATGGTCATATCTCAGCCATTACTTAACATATTCAATAGGTTTTCGAAATTTGGACATTATTTTTGATGCTCTTTCAGAAGATGAAGAAAAAAATTGAGAAATTCTAAAAATAAATGTTTGATGACGTCACACTTCACCACTCTATGACCTCGATGTGAGGGAAATATTAACAAGGAATTTCTGAAAAATGACAATTAAACAAGTTGAATTCAATCAATGTAATATTTGTTTCTGTCAACATCCTCATTGTGTAATTAAAATGAAGCCAGGCAAAAATATTTACTTTGTACGTAACATGATGTTGACCAGTCAATCATCAGGGACAATGTATTTCCTATCTCTTTTCCATGACCCTCTGGACTTGTCTAAAACTAATTACTAAAGAACTAAACCTTTATGACTAGTAATTAACCGATGACCTACATGTATGCACATGTAAATAAACACAGTGAACACTGGAGCAGAGCTGCCCATTAGATATCTCTATAATGTTTTTTACTTTGGAATACAGGAAATAACATTTTCCACAGAATCCATCCAGGGTCATCTCAGGCTATTAACACTGTAGTATTCTATATGTTTAAAGGGTTTTGGGTGAGTTCTTACTGGTACAGGTCTGTGTAAAAGTTGAATCAAACTCGACATATTTACAATTTAGATATAATACATTTTTGCCAGCTTGCAGTTGTTTTTTTATGCAATTAAATCCTGTGATTTAATCCTTATCATTACATCTAGAAGATAGTTGATAAAGGTAGAAGGTAGCAAGCTACATGTAAATGGCAAATAACTGTAACCTTAATACAGAATACCTTGACATGGAACTAATTGCTTTAAATCAAGCAAAGAAGGTTGTGGTTAAGAGAGATAAGGATGATACTGATATGGGGTTATTGAACTGTGTTGTTAAAATGGAGTATTGGGATTTCTTTTTGAATAAATATTTCACTAGAGACAGCCTACAGTGTAACTCAAAGCCTATACTGTTATAATAGTAATATTAGTTGTAATAGTAGTAATAGTAGTAGTAGTAGTAGTAGTAGTAGTAGTAGTAGTAGTAGTAGTAGTAGTAGTAGTAGTAGTAGTAGTAGTAGTAGTAGTAGAAGTAGTAGTAGTAGTAGTAGTTGTAGTAGTAGTAGAAGTAGTAGTAGTAGTAATAATAATAATGACAATGATAATGATGATAATGATGATGATGATAATGATGATAATGACAATTATAATGATAATGAAAATATGATACTACTAATACTACTGTACTACTATACACTACTACCACCACTGCCACTGCCACTACCATTACCACTAATATAATCATGCATATAATATTACTACTAATAATGATAGATCAAAACACAGAAAAACAAGTTAAATTTTAATCTATGCAGAAAAGGCAGTCAAATAGATTTTAGGCTACTTAGAAGAAGATAAATATAGTTATTGTATGACTATATATGACGTCTGGCATATTTTTAACTGTGTAGTTTGCGCAAAATACATACTCAATATCTCTATAATCAAAATGTTACAACACGTACAGCGGTGATTGCCACGTATACGGTGCAATGTACAGAAATGAATCATAATGCATATATGAACAGTATTACTGTGCATTTTGCCCCTTGTCCTATATCTGTTGACAGTTCATACAGTTAATTTGTTCATAAATACAGAGCGAAACTGGCTGCTGCTCATACAAATATTGATTTAATTCTAGGTCATGTGCCACCATATCTACAATGTACACATACATGGAGATGTAATATAAACAGATGATTGATAACAAAGTGAGAACTGAAGTACCGGTACATATTATAACCTCTCATCTATAAAGTGGATTTGGTAATTATTATTCAAGCTAATTCTTTCATGTTAATTGTTAACTTGAATTTGTCATTTTTTAGCATCCAAGAATAATTGTCAAAAGTAGTATACCGGTATGAATTAGAGATAAAATGTTATAAAGAGTTTTAAATGTGTAATAGATTGCTATTTGATTTGTATTTTGCATTCTACAGCCTGTATCTATTATGTATTGATAATGAGGAGTGTTTTTCCATTTTACAGTTTAGGAGTCAGTATCTTTATTTCATTTCATATCATTCATTTTTCACAATATCGATCAGCAAATAAAATGTACAAAGCTTTTTGTTTTTACAAAGACTAGTCATTCTAATTAAAATATTAACAAATAAGAAATATCCATATGGTACAAACAATGCAGTAAAAGTATACAATTGAGACTAAGAAGATAATTGCTTGCTGTATTGTAGAGGTAACCTGGGAAAGCATATACGGTAGCTTGTAATTTAGGTGATGACAAATACATGTACCTGTATACCTTACTGTGCTGGTAATGATCTAAAATTCTGTCTGAAACTAATTAAGGAATGTCCAATTTAGATTCACCTCCATTGTCAAATGAATATTTGCAAGAGAATTCATAGACAAGGCATGAATAATACAGTTATCTCACTTATCTTTATGTACAATGTATATGCATACAAATAAATAATTTACTTTAGGCTGAAAATTGTATGTACATCTTTTCTTTGGTTTTGTTTAGGGTTAGGAAGCTACATGTAGTGTATTTTAAATAAAGATATTCATAACCATGTAATGATAACCTAATCAATGGACATTGATATAAAACGATGATGTGATCTTGAAACAATTTAGAAACCTGTTATAGCAGGAGTTGTTGGTGTATCAGTGGCACTTGTGGCAGTAGATACCGGTATGGTGTCTTCATCATGGGGGGACTCGGGTCCAGAATCGGCACCATCTACATGTAGGTCAGGCACTAAGGCTAGATAAGTTGAATAGCTTGGGGCATCCTTAAGCGGCGACTTGTAACTTTGATCGTCCATCTTCAATTCATTACCTAATTCTTCCTGCGAGCAGTACCCGTCTTCCTCGGGCGATGGAACGCTCTGACCTGACCCATCCTGCGGCGTCCTGGCCGACTTTGGCCTTGCAGTCCTTTTGTTATCTGACGGTTGTGTCTTCTCCATGTCTAGGAAACTCCAGTCGGAGTCGCCGTCGTCAAAGTTGTAGAGTCTGTGGTCCAAGATAGGGGAGAGTGAATTCAAACTTGGAGTGGTTGTCTGGACACCAATATCACAGCCTGCTTTGGACGGAGGTTCCATTCTGGACAAAGTTTTTCAGGAGAGAAGCAACAGGTAACCTGGCCACGACGCCATTAAAGGATTCAAATGCTGTGGAATGCATCCTGGCGGAGGTGGTGGTGGTGATACCTTGGTACGTCAATACAGTCAATATTTAGTTCGATGACGTTGCAATGATAATAGATTCTATACAGCCTTGGTCATGAGATGTGACGCCGGGCTAGAACAACACCTGGTAGCAATCATGCGAATAATCAGTCGATATTACAGCTACCAGTACATATACAGAATACATGTATACACACACGCCCCCTTGCATACACTGTAATCAGTCCAAGTATTGCATGGATACGATGTGACAATACTGTCATGCTTTTCAGGTCTATTATCAAAATACTAGTACAAGGACAAGTTGGTAATAATGATAGGCTAGCTGCTGTTTCTTTCAGTCGAGGACGCCGTGTTGCCTTGTGGAGACGGTACAGGAACGACAGATACGAGTCATGTGACTAGCATCCTGCTCTCTGCTTGACTTGGTCTCAACAAAAAGCACATATCTCAACAAATGACTCGATCTGCCGCCAGATAGATGATTGAGAACCACGGCGATAAAAATTCAAGGTAAATTAAATTCACGGACTGCAGCAAAAGACTAAAGAGACAATAGGATATCAATGAGAGCTATTTGATTGGCAATGATATTCAGCAGATAGACAGAATTGGTTTCTAATCTGTGTCTGGTTGATTCTGAATGGCTGACTGTTTATGTCAACATGGTGAAACGTGGCATATTTACAAGGAGCCCTAACACTATATTTACAAAGGGCAAAGTATAGATTTACAGGTGTATACACTTTGCCCCCCCCCCCCCCCCCCCGTTAACAATATAATATGATTCATACTGAAATTAGAAAGATCTCAAAACAGACTTTTTGTTGTTGTTCATTTTAATTAGGTGGTCAAAAAAAAAATGTTGTATTGCCATTTGAGACCGACCCAAAATCTTAAAATCTATATGGCTCACTTTTTAATAACTTTTTTTTTTTTTACCGTTTTTTAAAAACAAGATGTTTAATGAATACAAAATCATCAAGTTATTCCCAAATTCTCCCTCGTCTTCTGCCTTAGTTTCAAGATTTAGGAGACGGTCTCTGTTTTGAGTGGTAGCAAAAAAGTTTTTTTTCTTCAAAGATTTCCGACCGACCGACCGACCCAGGTTCTAAAGGGCAATACCACATTCTTTTGACCTTACTGTTCCTTAAAGGCTGTAAAGCATGGGTTGTCCCTTGAAATATTATACATAAAAACAAAAGTATATGGGCTTCCAGCTGCCAATGCAAGGAGAACAGATCAATAATTATGCTAACAAAAAAAAAGACTCATTATTTTTAAGATACCGGTATGTACATGTACAAATGTACATGTACACATAAAAGTACTGAAGCAAATTTCCATTTCATAAATCAAAAGAAAACAAACAATGTTTCAAAACAAGAACCATCTTTCCCTTTAAGAAGATCAAAATAGCAAAAATATCATCAGCACGAAATCAATTTGTTTGAAATCGAAATTGTTATTGCCTTTCATGGGATCAAAATAAGACCACAAAATAATTAATCAAGTTCAATTTGTCCGGAAATTGTATTTTTCAAAAACGATTTTCATTGTACAAACATACAATGTACATGTACACAGGCCAAATACCTTAGCAGTGCACCTACTGGTATATGTATAGAGCAAAGACTAAAAGATCAAGTACTATTGGAATCCTAAAAATAAACAAGAGTCTCATATGTGCAGTACCGATAGGTCCCTTGTCTGAAGTATATTGTAGGTGGCAGTATTTCAAATGGCCAGAGGCCTGGCGTTGTGCCTCGCTGAGCAGCCAGGTAGAAATGAAAATGTCATTTGGTTCACCTTGTCTGGACTCCTTTCAAAGGGATGATGTCATCATTAATCATCATTAATCCTAGCTTGCTCATAATATAAATGATCTAAGTGGATTTGGGCTTACACTACTGTCTCTGTGCATAGACTATGTAGACCTTCATGTATATTTATACGTGTACAGTACATGTATGTACAATATATTCTGTATTCTGGATACTGTGCAAATTTTCAGCTCACATTTTAGACTTTATAGTTAATACAAAGTTTTGGTATGGGGTCATAAATTTGGTTCGAACATATTGGAAGCATATGCAATCCTACAATATTCAGTGATTGTTGTCGCGGTTGAAATCGAGTCTAAAGTGATGAAATTGTAAATAATAAACTCTTTATGTTGTATAGCTTCCTCTAAAGGTCAGGATATTAATCTGGCGATAAAACAATGTTTCTTGACTAAAATCGGCCGATTGGCTATTCCTGTTTGGAAATTATATATCACATCTACATATTCTGAGATTTTCATGGTCGCAGCTACCATTGTATGGCCATAGGCACTATTTGAAATTTATCAACATTTACTGGGAGCACCAGTAAATTTTGATATTCAATTTTTTTCTGGAAAACAAAACTGTTTTGGGAGCTAAATTTTCTAGTGCTCATAATACCTCAACAGGGACATCCAAATATATAAAAACTACAAAGAATCACTACTGTAAACGCTGTTATTTTTGCGCGATTAATTCTTCGCACTGAGCGACCTCAAAACATATTCGGTGGTTCTTAAATTTGTGTTGCACCTAATTCAGCCCGTTCAGAACACGCAGAACACGCACAAGAAGTCGTGTTTATTTTAAATTCTCTCTTTTATTCCTTTTTTTTTCTGGATATACACTACAGGGAAATGCTTTCTTTTTCTAATTTGTTATACTTGCAATTCATTATTTGTTTTAATTGCTAGTTTGTGCATATAGATAGCTGGTATCTCTTTTGTTTGTGCTATTCACTTACATGTACAAGTAGGTGCAGTATGTCTCATGAATAGGAAAAGAAGAACTTTGGCCTTATAGTTTAATAATTAGTTAATCTTTTCTATTCCCAGCATCCAAGTGACTCACTTCAAACTACACTGTATACTGAACACTGCTTGTATGAATCACTGTTTTATTTCTTCTCATTTGTCGTTGGCAAATAAAATAATAATAATAATAATAACAATAATAATTAAAACAATAACTATAACAACGATGCTACAAATAATAGTATTATAGTAGTGTTGCATCGTTGATGGATCTTTTAGAATTATTTCCAAAGCCACTTAACTTTCAGGCTTCAATAAATTAAATAAATACCCCACATAAAAGAATGCCAGAAATCCCCCAATACAGGGGGAAAAATACTTAAAATTTTGGGGGGGCTACTTTTCAAGCTTGCTTGCATGAAAATAACACTCTTTATTTTGTTTTGCATTGAACTCTGTGCAATTCTTTGGGGCTCTTTTATGACTTTTCGGGGCTCTTTTGGGCATTTTGGGGGCTACTTCGCCCTGAGACCCCGTGTATTTTTTTCCCTGCTCCAATATTACATGTAGTACCATAATAATTTAGTACAAGTTTGTCTAGATTTAAGCAAAATAAATAAACAACATTCGTTATTAAAAAGAAATCAATTTTTCCCAAATGTAGGAAGCTGAATGATGTCTCTTTTGAGTAATTCACTAATGTTTCTACCACAGTTTTAGAAATGTTCTCAAGTACAATATGATTGTGTGTTAATTGTTTCAATGCTTTTGTTATATGGCCATTATCATAATTATATTAAACAATCATCTAATCGATTCTGAGGGAAATCCAACAAAAAGACAACTATATGTACTCTAAAAGAAAGCAGAAAAATCAGAGAAGCAAACTGATGAGAGTTCAATTAAATCTGACTACATATAAGAAAGATATGAATTTTTGAAAGTTGTAATCACTATACTTATGGGCACTTAAAATTGGCTGAAGTGGTAATGTCAATGTGATGTAGTGCCGGACTACTCTCCCATCCAGTTCCAACATATAAAATTACTAAAATTTAAATTTGACAAAAATTTCTTGCTCAGGATTGTCTACCTTAGTAGAGGACCTATACAAATATGCTATCTATAACATATTTTTAGTAGTGCCCCAAGGCAGAAAGAACTTACAAGAAAAACAGAAATTAATGATGTGTATCCAAGCCCTACGTCACAATCGACTGACCGAATTACCAAATGGAGATTCGCATCTATTTCAAACATTCATAACTTCCTTACCAGTTGCTATTGGTCCGATTCATTTCAAACTTTTGCCATTCTGTTTCTCTTATTTTTCTGCTTTCATACATGTCAACTTATTGCAAGGGTTGAATTGCCCTTTTAGTCAAATTGATATGGATTACAATGCAAAACAATTTTATTTAGTTCACACTCCTTACGAGTCCATTTTGCAAAATTTCTTATTTTTCTTTTGACATTCAAAATCATTTCAACATTTTAACAGTTAACTTACAGTAAATTAGTATAGCAAAAATTCTTTCAATTGTGGCTTATGGAACACTGTAAGTGTCATGAAGAGTAGAACAAGAGGGCAACACTGGAAAATAGGTACTACAACCTGTATTCAATGGTAGACCGAAAGCTTCAGCCTCCGATATCAACAGTTGTTCCGCTGAGATATACGTATGGCTCCACTGATTGCCTCTACATGTACATGTATACAGAGACTGAAGTACATCGTCCGGGTTAGTGTCAGATGGGAGGTTACGCAATACAGTTTGTGGATGATTGCCAATCTCATAGCGCACATTTTTATCAAGGAAACAGACATATTAGCTGAAAGGAAGTCCCTATATTTTTATGTTTTAAAATGATTTAAAATGTTATTTTGATAGTACATGTATATGAAAATTAGATTATTATTTGTTCTTAGTCAATCTGTAATAAGTCAAGATAAAGAAACATTGAAGGCAATTTTTTTTTCTGTAAGTCCCGCTTGTTACTAGTTAATCCCCCTTGTTTGTGCTTGTGTGTGCTGCAAGGGTTGCAGTCTGTGTTTGGGGAAGGTTGACAAATGTCAGTATTATATTAACATTTTCCCCATAGCCATGCTTGACAGTTTATTTCTGTCTAATTTAAAGGGTATTTCAAATAAATTAAGAATAAAAGAATCAGTACCGTTATCCGATTCCATGCCAACTTTGTATAACTAGTGTATTATTCACTAGCACATGGTGGCTGGTACCATTCACTAGGCTTGCAAATTGGGAAATATATGGATAACTCAGTGGGGGCTGGCTCGTAAGACGGGAGCAGGACTGATAATAACTAAACCAAGAATAACTTTAAGAAAATATGAGGATAAGTCATCTTTAATTCACTTTTCAATATCATTCAGATTTGAGCATCATAAATGATGACAAAAACAAATGCAGATCAAAAAGTTATATCAATCATTGCAACTTGTTAAAAATGTTAATGATAACGCTACAAATTAGCAGTATATTAGTGTCACTGTTACTACATGGACATGTAGTTAGTCTCCATGGAACTTTGATAATAATATAATAAAATAATAAAATCAGTGCTTATAAAGCGCTTACCACCAAAGTCTGCATCAAGCGCTATAACAAACAAAATGCAATGATAAAACAATTACATGTTAAACAAAACAAAAAATTACAAACAAACCTACAAATCACAATATGAAATATACATCAATGTGAACTGAGTAGGTTAATCATCAAGGGCAATGTTCAATAAATGTGTCTGACTCTGAAAGACAAGTTTTGAATTGGTTGACAGTCTTGATAGTTTTGAGCATGTGAAGGTATTTTGTCCCGAAGTAATTTTTTGTTAATTTCTCCTTTATTTATCTAGATCTAGACAGTCCTGACATTTAGTGACAACATCTCATTTATAAATGGCTCATGACACACATTATTTTGTGATATTATTATTTTTTTAGCTAGACTAAAGGGCCTTCTTTCTTGGCATCAACTTCTGTCACAATTCAAATTCAATTTTCAAATTCAAATCAATTCCTTTTTCATCATGAAATTGTCCTGTTTGTCTCAACTCTTTTTTTATCTTATCTAGCAAAATCATGTTCGATTCTTACCAATGTACGATGATATATCGTTGGATATATCAACATCTCCATAATCTGGAGATAATCCATTCGGTGCACCAGACATTTTTGGTTTGTTTTCTGTTCTGTCGCTCAGCTCAATCAGCAAGGGCAAGGCCTCGGCTCTCTAAGCTAAACAGGCACAGCACAGGCACAGCTTTCCCGACGGCTTACGAACAACACACGGCACACAGCTGACGGCAATAACACATACGGTATAACACGGCTACAGTACGGGCGCACAGCTGTGACTGTCTTGGCACCGGTGTGAAATACGGCTAAGGATGAGTCGTGAAATATGTCTACAATTCACCGATTTCCAAGTATTAATAGACTTCACCTATGCCTTGTGTTCCTTAACACCATGAACAAGCTGATAAATGGAAAGAGCAGTTTTGTCAGCGTTTTTACAAGCTTTTATTCAAGGCTCTTCACCAGTATTTGCAGACGTGTTCACGACCTTTGACTCCGGAAGACATTGCATACGGGGATCGATATCTCGTTCCGGAAGAAAAGTGAATCGCTAGAAAGGAAAACGATAAACAAGTGCCACGCCCACTCCATTCAATTCTTCTTTATCATCTTCCGTAGATCTGTTGAGCATTTTGATAATTTGACTGGAATCCAGTCCATCTCTCACCCTTTTCCCTCATCAAACCTTTTTAATCTTCCTATATTTTGTTAATGCTACATGATTGCCTCGTTTGTGGAAACAGAGGAGGGCCGGAAAGAGGATATTGAAAGAACAAAATTTAAGAACAAAATAAATGAATTGCAAAACACTATTGATAGAGTGAATCACAAGTCACAACAGTTGGAAGAATGAGTTAATTGGTGATATGTGTAAAGCTAGTAAAGTTGGTAGATTCATTAAAAACTTTGTGTCAATCAAATTTTTAAGACTCAAAAGAAATGGGCAATCAACATAGGCCTGTAAATGAGGCAAACCTGGATTGGGATATTATTTACCGTCTTTCTTTCAAGGCATCCTTGTCAACTAAGTTAAGATATTTTCAAGTTCAATTTATTCATTGATACCTCCCTCTGAATAAGTTTCTTTTTTTATATTAGACTAATTGATTCAAAACGACACAAAAATAAGTGACAAAATCTGTTGATAACCAATCAGAAGCAAGGATTCCAGTAGCTAATACAACAAATACTGTAATTTGTCACTGATGATAAGTTTTGTGAAACGCCCCCAGATGCCCTCATTTGTCTATTTCTAGTGCCCGTCTCCTTGCAGATTTGGTCAGATCTGCCCGGCCGGATGTCAAAGAACGTAGACTCTTTGAGACACCTACTGCCTGGTGAACTATTTCCCTAATCCTTCCATAATTCACATTCTTTTCCTCCATTCTTGTTTTATTCTGTTATTGTTCCATACTTATTAATCTGCATTAGCTGTTTTACAGTAACATGCTTCAAACAAATTTATCATCTTTCACTAATTTCCCTATGCCTACACATTAAAAATGAAATGGTACAAACCTCACTTAATTTTCAGCAGATTATTATGTATAGCAGAGACAACAACAAACAGGCACAGCAGGACAGAAACAAATATTTACAAAAAGATTGTTTCAGTCATTTATTCACAATGATAAATTGCCATATTAGCCTGAATGCACAAAGAAGATTTAAATTCATACCATGGTCTAAACCATAGTTTAAACTCCAGTCAACCAAACAAAGCATACTGGACTAAAGCTTCATATCATGTATTGCCCATTCATTGGACAGGAGGACACATACCGGTACATACTACACTTACAAAGGCTTTAAAACCCGTCTGCACTAGTTTGGCCAGGGTGATTAGACCACCCAGCGTGGTCACTGACAGGTGGTTATCTCATCAACTCAGCTCTAAATTAACATAAGAAAAAGAGGATCATGGGGGACCAACAGGCTCCCATATAGAGGTAGCAAGTAGCTACAAGTAGTGCAGTGGGGCCTTAAACCATGATTTAGATGAACCGTGAAAAGTGTACAGACTCATGTACATTTATCAAAATCTTGATGACAAACCGTACAACTCACTTAGAAGTGAATATTACCATTATGAAGCCTTAGTAATGGCCGTAACATTTGCGATTAGTGGGATAATATATTTCCAGCCGTAGTTTTTAAAATAGTGGTACTAGTTGAACATATTTTATAAAAGGTGTACAATCTAATATGGTTATTATGACATGTCTTCTGATGAGATAATACTTATTAAATTGATCCTTAACATATCATATAACACAGATTAACAGGCATACTAGGTGTGTTAAATTAATTATATCAATTCAGAAGGGAAACATATAAAACTGTTTATACAGCATTTTTACATGTGATGTTGTACATGTTTTGTATTCTCAATACATTATATGAACAAGATCTTCTTCTATTTAATACTTTTAAGTATCTTTTGGACAGCACAGCACAAGAAATTGAATAATCAGGACTCTTGTGAAGCGCATATATTTCAAAAAATGACTAGAGTTTGTGCACATGTGCAGGAGTTTAGGTAAATTCTAATTTTTCATAAGTCATGATAATGACTGAAATAAATATTTCTTTCAAAAGCACAACCTTGCATTTGCTGCACTCTCAGACGAGACATTCATTTGACATCAGAGTATGTGGGACCTTTGTTCACCCTTCCATCAAGGCACTAGAGATTATCATACCCTTGTAGGTCATGCACATCTGTTTGAAAGTTGGATCAAGTTATTATCCGACCACCTTTTGAGTTCTAAGAAAGCAAGTGAATGCTGAGTCCAGACAAGCAATATATTTCCAACATTTGACATCATATCTGAAGGACTCAAGTTTTAAAATATATGTAAATTGCCATTTGTTAATTAGTGCATTTTTCCCTTCTATTCAACCATGTTTCACAACTTACAAAAAAAAGATGTGAATAGAAAAGAAAACATTCAATACCAAACACCTACTAAGAGTCTTATTTTATCTTTTACAGCAGAGTTCAGGTTTACCTCCACTCCATGTGGAAGGCACTGATATAAATACAAAATCATGAAGCATTTAGGTTTTTTTCTTCATATGAAAGAACAAATGATTCACAACACAATGTACATAGACTCTTTTGTCATTTGACTGTTGCAAGATTGTATGCGGTCTAATGGTCTATTACAAACTGTATTTGTGCTAATGAGACGTGAAGAAAGGGCTTTAATCAGTCCATTGAGCTTTGAGAGCAGCTGCGATGAAAGCATATATGTCCGAATACTCTTCAATCTGTGAATTAAAAAGAGAAAAACAATTTGTATTCTAAATACTATTTTAGTTTAATAGATTAAAGTCATTTGTATTTTGTTATTGACATGATCAAGTCAGTGGTGTGTAAAAGATTAAGGCTATTCAACGGAGCAAAGAGGAAATAAAACCTGTATGAAACCAGGCCATATATAATCATCAATTGGTATTAAATTAGCAAGCCAAATAACAAAGGTTAACTATCCCCTGTCCATTGCATTCGCAACAGTGCCTTTAGACAAAGTATTGAAGAAGCTAACACAAATGCAAGTAACAATCAACAAAATAGGTAGTTTAGTTTTGAAAAACTGGTGAATAGTAAAATGTAAGGAACCAAATTGCATCTTTGAGTGCCACTGCATTTTACCATAAAGCTACCTAAGGCCTAAACAAAATGTTGTATAGCCCTTTAGATGCCAAAACATGGGTCGGTGGGTCAGAAATCTTTTTTTTTATTTTTTATTTTTTTATTTTTACTCCCTATTTGGGCTGATATTTCTTAGTTTTGAATGCTTTAATACATTTGTGTTTTTTTAAACGGTAGACAAAAATAAATAATCAGAAACCTACCACTTTTTCTGTAGGCTTGCCAAACCCATGACCAGACTTGGTATCGATGCGGATCATGAGGGGGTTCTTCTGCTTCTCAGACGCTCCAACGATCTCCTGTAGTGTAGCGATGTATTTGAGGGAATGGAGGGGAGAGACGCGGTCGTCATGGTCACCCGTCAGCAAGAGGACGCTGGGATACTGGGCGTCGCCTTCAGGACATTTCATGTTGTGGAGAGGGGAATACCTGGGAGCAAGAGAATAATCATTAATAATGATTCTAACATTGTAAGGGGGTGGGGGGGGGGGGGGGGTCCTCATGGTAGGCCCTACTTACATCACATCATTGCATAGTTGTGACTGTAAGATATTGTAAATAGTCATAAATCCAAACTCACGCGCATCATGCTTCTTTGTTGGAGGAACATTAAATATGATCCCTACTCAAGGAGACACTTGTGTAAATAACTGATTGGTTTTGTTTAAAAAGTTTAGATCATGAGCAATTCAATTAAAATTATAAAATAACTTATGTCATTGAAATGTGGAGCAGATTTGGCTCTCTTTTAAAACTAAAGACCAGTTAGGGTCATGCGATTGCATTGATTGCATTGAGTATTGATGTGTACTGCAAGGTTCTGGAATCATCAAAATGATAAGAAATTTGGCCCAGTCTTGGTAAAGTTACAAGCACTATACACAGACACGTGCGCGATATCTATCAGGTCCAAATAGATATAATAATGTACCAAATATATCAATTAGTAGGCGGTTTCTCGGCAAAATTTGTATCATCACGTATTAGTCAAAACATATTCTTTCACATGATTGATAATAAGAGCTTCCATTTCATTTTTTGAGAGGGGGGCGTTTCCAAAACTGGTCTTTACCTTTAAGAGGGAGACACACTTTACAACAAAAGCTGGGCCCTGTTTAAGAAAACTTGTCATTAATAACAAATTCTAAATTCCTATGACACTTTTGCTCTCAGCCAATCGAAGGCAACAGCTTCAGTAGCTTATAACAGTATGTAACAGGGGTTGTTCCTATGCTATCTTTTTAAAATGCTTTCAATAAATCAGGAGCTGAGCTAAACAAATGAATTATTCATGAACTTACTTGATGAGCCAATCAAACTCGTCCTTCTTATCTGAGCAGCCAAAGTCTGTAGTCCAAGCATGACCAATGGTGAACTTGTGGAATTTCAGCATGTCCATCACCCTGAAACACAACAAGATAAGAAGATATAATTACTATAACATATAAGCACAACATAACTTTGAATCTTGAAGTAAAAATGAAGTGAGGGACACAGCAGAGTAGCATCAGGAGAAAAAGTAGATGAATATGGAAGAGAAGAGGAAGGAATGGGTGAGGAGGATGAGAAGAGGAGTATTGACTTACCCAACTTGACAGATGACACAACCAAAGAGCTCTGGAGCCTGATTGCAACATGCTCCTACCAGGAGACCTCCATTGGATCCGCCGTTGATTGCGATCCTATCAAAAAGATATCATAAAAGCGTTATTGATAATTACACATAGACTAATCAAAAGAAATGTGAAGTTAGATTCATTTTTGTTTTCAGTTAAAGGCCCACTGCACTACTTGTAGCTACTTGCACCCTCTATATAACAAACAATGCCTAATCGGTGACCATTTATCCCCCCATGATCCTCTTTTTCTTATGTTAACTGAGAGTTGAGTTGATGGGGTAACCACCTGTCCAGTGACCTTGCAGAGTGGTCTAATCCCTCCTGTAAACTAGTACAGATAAGCTTCAAAGGGATAGTTGAGTTCTGTTGCAGAGGGCGCTACACAAAATATTTTTTTTGTGAGATAATGAAAAACTGAGTGTCAAATTAGAAAGAACATAATATTTAAATGACAAAATCATCTTTGTTTGATCAAAATCAGTTCAGAGACGGCTGAAATATAACGATTTCTAATACTTGTGTACCACTACAAATATTAGATATTTTGAAAAATTTGAAAAAACCATTGAAAAAAACGAAATAACGCCTTTTACGTCGTATTTCAGCCAATGCGGATGTTGGTTTTTTGGTTAGCATTGTCGTGTTGCTTATATTACGCACAACCAGCCGGCCCATGTATTGTTATTTTTAATTAAATAATTAATTAACGGTCACCATATTTTTTTAAAAGTGGAGCTGAATTGGTATGCTCGTATTTGTCTAAAATGACCTTCATAGCAATTTTAGGTTCTAAAAGGGCACTAGAAATGTCATAGATAAGAATATGAGCAATAACCACGCACTTTGAAGGCATTTGCGGTCTGAAAACAGAACTCAACTATCCCTTTAATGTTTCTGGCATTGCTTAATGGGCCTAATCATCGTTACCATCATCATTTTCAGCAGCAGTTATAGCAACAGCATTATCTTCACCATCAGTTACATCTCATCATCATCATCATCATCATCACCACTACAACCACCATCATCATCATTATCATAGTCATCATCACCACCACCACCATCATCATTATCATTGTCGTTATTATCATCATCATCATCATCATCTTCATCACCGTCATTGTCAGTATCATCATTATCATATTCATCATCATTATCATCATCATCTTCATCACCACCACCACCACCAGCATCTTTATCATCGTCGTCATAATCATTATCATCATCATCATCATCACCGTCATTATCTGTATCATCATTCTCATATTCACCATCATTATTATCATCATCAGTACCCCCACCGCCACCACCACCAACACTATTATCGTCCTCATTGTCATCAGTATCCTCTCATCATAGGCACTATCATCCTCTTTATCATTTATCATCACCATTAACACCATCATCATTATCATTAGCGCCATCATCATCATCATCGTCATCACCAACGCTATCCCAGTCATCACTATCACTAATGCACCTGTCAATTGTATGACCCACCCCATGAACCCCGGGGATGGTGCGTCACTTGTCTAATGTGCGCCGGATTTTACTATACCATGACGCACATATGCGGCAAAACTATGACGAACTTCAGGCTACCAATGACGGTACCTCGGTCAAAATTATGACGCACCAGTTGTTGATTTTGACTGTCATTTGAATACACTGTACTTTATTCAGTGACGCACCTATGTAAAGTGACTGACATCGACACACCCCACCGTCAATATTGTGACTGACCATAGGAGTAAAATGACGGTACCCTGAGTCACACCTTGATGGTAAATGACCCAACCATGACGCACCTTCCCCGGGGTCCATAGGGTGGGTCATACAATTGACACCTGCATAATACCATCATATCAATTCCTACCAATACAATCACCATCACAACCACCGTCTTCACCTTCACCCCACTCCATCGATTCCATCGGTATCCATACTTACTGCTGAGGCGAGGTGTACTTGTTCTCGATGAGGTATTTAGCAGCACATTGGAAGTCATCAAAACAATTCTGTTTGTTAGCCAGCATGCCTCCTTTATGCCACGTCTCTCCATACTCTCTATCATAAGATAAAACAAGTGAAAGGCTTGACGACACAGAAACTGTATAACAAAATTTTGCACGCATGAAATGTTGGCAAATTTTGCGAATAGTGAAGGTGATGTAGCAATATTCTTATGTCTTACTTATTTTGTAAAAATAATGCATTATTTCTTATATATTCCATTTTTCAGGGAAGCACGTCAAAGGATCATCTAGTGAATGAACAGTCCATAATATAATCATCTGACAGGATGTGATACATGTACAAAAATGTATAACCAATGGACTCAAAACATGAATTTATATATTTCATAATTTCAGTTTTAAAGAAAAGGAACAATTCTCATCCAATCAATTCAAGTCAACTCTAAATGACCTCTTGGACTGCAACACAATATTTCCAGCTAAGGCCTTCAAGCTCTCTGACATAATGTTAATTACATTCCTCCATGTTTACAGATCCAGGCCAATTAAGACATCACTCATCAAGTAGCCCTTGTAGATTTCACATATCCTGTAATTTACAAACTTGCTTTTCTCACATATCAGTTTGTGTAAATTACATACCAGCATGTGTAACTTACATACCTGGTATGTCCTGTGTAATCTACGTGTAATACACAACATGTCAATCAAATGTGCATTACATTCTATAGGGTATAATGACCTACTACTACCTTAATAGTCTAACAAGTTAAATAACCAGTGCTGGAATAATCTAGTCCTCAAACAAATGTCCTAACATTTTCAACAATAATGCTTTAAAAAGGACTATAGAAATATTCTTTCCTCAGGAGTCAATTTGCATGGTTTTAATTGTCACCTTTATTGAGATTTACTCAGAAGAAAAATTGATATCACATCACTCATACTCTTTATGGGGCGTTGCAAGAAAGTTGCAATCAATTGCAAATCCTCCAAATCAAGCGTAAGTCTTGCGATTAATCGCAAATTTGCACTTGATCGCAACTCAACTTTCTTGCAACGCCCCATTAGTAAGAGAGAGAGTGAGAGAGATTGGGGGGGGGGGGGGGGGGTGGAGAATAAAAGTTGGATCTAGTTAAATTAATTAAATTGTTAAAACTTTGATCCTAACAAAATGAATAGTGTCGGGTTGCAAGAAAGTTGAGTTGCAATCGATTGCAAATATTAATGAGTTGCAAATTTTGCCACTTGCAATCAATCGCAACTTTCTTGCAACGCCCCATTTAGAGTGAACGAGAACTTACCCTCCTCCTCGTATATTTGGTACAGCTAGGACGCCCCCAAGGTTTTGAATGAAGACAATGCGAGAAACACTGAAGCTTGGAGTGATAGATATATTGAAGCCACCATAGCCATACAGTAGGACAGGGTGGTCCCCGGTCTTCTTTAGTCCCTGCAGGAGATGAGGGGGGAGGAGGTTGGAGTTTATTAAAGCCCCACTGCACTACTTATAGCTACTTGCGCCCTCTATATAGCAAACAATGCCTAATCGGTGACCGTTGGTCCCCCATCGTCCCCTTTTTCTGATGATAATTGAGAGCTGATTTGATGAGATAACCACCTGTCAGTGACCATGTAGGGAGGTCTAATCCCTCCTGGCCAAACTTGTGCAGATAGGCTTTAAATGTAAATGACAACAGAGTGAGAGGTTTTTTTTCTTCATATGACTCAAATATACACTGGACAATAATATGATCAAATTTTTGCTGGAATATAATCAAACTTTCTCAAACCGTTACCACAGCTTGAAGGCAATCAAATGTGTAAAACCTTTATTATAAGTTGTGCTCAATTAAAACCTCTAAAAGGGCAGGGCGCGACAAACCCGCTTGCCCGACGTCCCGGGGCAACCAAATTGAGCCGTCGGGCAAGTAAATCAAATTATCACTTGCCCGATTTATCACTTGCCCGATTCGGGCAAGTGATACTTTTACAGTAATTTCCTAGTGTCCAAGAACTCTACCATTCACCCGTCAACTTCTTACCCGTCGTCAAAATCCAGAAGCAAAAAAGCGATCGTTCCGATTTCGAAAAAACTTCACAGACAGCTAGCCAGCTCAGCTAGCTCAGCGCGCATGCAACAGTGACACTTCAAGCCATGAATGCCGCTCCGCCTCCACGCACGGCCGGCCGTGAGCTAGCTAGAGACAGCTAGCGCGATCGTACCAGCTGCGAGCTTATTCGCGCTCTCTCTCTCTAGCTCTGCAGGCCGCACCGGCAGGCCTTTGCTATTCTCTGATTGCCGATTGGTTGAATCACGCCAAATATGACGTCATTATTCTAGGGAAATGAACACGTGCGAATCGGAATGGAATAAACAACAGGGATTTTCTAGTAAGTACAAAAAGTCAAATGTTTGATATTTATTCATAAAAAATAAAATGCGTTTTTTAAACCTTCAACCATCCTTTGTTGACCATTTTCTTTGACATATTAGGTTATTATTCAGTACAGTTACACTGTACATGTATGTGCATTAATTTGCTATCTAAAACACTAACTTATCATTACGAGATAATAAATGCTTTAACCTCGAGTCCTTTTTCGCTTTAAAGTTTTGGGCAAGTGGAAATATTGTTTGGGCAAGTAAATTGAAAACCCACTTGCCCGACAGGGCAAGTGGTGAAAAAAATTCTTGTAGCACCCTGAAGGGGGATTACTCTATTATTTCATTTTGAAAAAATTTCCTGAATATTATATTTATTTCCAATATATCTGTTCTCTGTTTTAAATAGCGTTATCAATACACATGATAATTCCCCCATTTGAAAGTGGTGTGCATTTACATCATTCCAGATTTTCAAAAGATAACTTTTTTAAAACCTACTGAATACGTTTTAGAATTGACACGACAAGCGTTTTCCTCTAGTTCAAGGCCAAGTTATGACACGCTGAGTATTCAATGGATTAGAGCCCTTAATTGTCATGGATTCACAAGCCCTCAAAAGGTTATCTGCAGCAGCAAGTTGAGTTCATGAAAGTTTGTTCAATATTTCAGATCAAAAGACTCTGTGTTCTTCTCTCTATGAGGAAAAAAATTGAAGCCCTCCTATTGTACACAACAAATGGGGTAAAATAAAACACTGCAAGTTGCAAAAATTTAAATTTGAAAAGAAAATTACTGTAATTTTTTCTAATAATGAATATTTTGCCACCAAACTGCTAGAAAAATTTTCAATAATGATTGTTTTCACACATTTCATCCTTTTCGCAAGTTTTGAGCTTTTTATCATGCAAATCCCTGCAACGCCCTTTCGAACTCCTACATATTTCCTAGATATACAAAGAGAGAGAGACACACATTACCTTCTTGTGTACAATAAACATTGGTATCTTGGTACCGTCCTTGCTAGGGTAGAACACCTGAGTCGTCTCGAAGGCACTGGCATCAAAACCTTTGACCTCTATCTGTCTGAAGACAGTAGGGTCAAGGGTCGCAGCAGTGAGGTCACAATGGTAAATGATGCTGGGTGTGAGGAAGGATGTAAACTGGTAGAAGATCTGTCAGAGAGAGAGAGAGAAAAAGCAACATTGTGAACATAACAATAATAATAGCAGTATAATACAAATGCGTCTTAAAAGTTAAAAGTTTTATGGATATCATTACCCCCACACAATATGTGCACCACCTCCCCTCCTTATGTAAAATATCATTCTTTTTTGTGAATCAAATGTACCAGCATACTCGAGATCCAACTTAACAATGGATGTACATAAACTACATATAAGAGGCAGCTAAATCTTCAGTCATGTAATTAGCACTTGTTTAGTTGTCTGAACTGGAGTATCAAAATCCTCATATCCCAGTCACACTGATATTGACACCAGGGGAGCGTTTTACAAAATCGTCATGAATACAAAACTCCCTTACAAACCATTTAGATGCATATATCAAATTTAACACGCAATTCAATGGGATGTCGGTGAACTTATACTTATGACGGTTTCATGAAATGATGCCAAATGAACAATTACATCGTCATGAAATGCTACACTTTTGTCATTTATCTGTCAATATGAAATCAGTTTGGTGGTATGACTTAGGTATATAATCATGGAAGCAAACAAACAAACATAAAAACAGAACTAAACAAAATACAATTTCTAAAAAAAAAACTTACTGCGGTGTCCTTCTTCTTTCCTGAGTAGCCTGTAATCGTCCCAACATCTAGAGGGAATGTAGTGACATTCTGACCCGATGCTAGCTCGTTCAGTTGGAGGATGTTCTGATAGGATTATATAATATAAAGAATAATGTTTCAATGCAGAGCTGCTAACCTTGTGCATCCAAAAAAAGAAACCATGATGGCAAAAAAAAGGAATTCATTCAAACAAAACTTACAACCATGCGCGACACACTTCCAATGCAGAAATGTCCATTCCTCATGCTGGTATTTCCATATTAGGACCTATACGGTAGTTTATTGATGGTTTGGGGGTATTATCAGCGTTTCATTCTTTTTGAGAATATTTACGCCTTTCAAAAAAAAAATCTTTCTTTTTTGTTTACTATTGTAGTGATTTGATGAGATAACCACCTGTCAGTGACCTTGCAGGGTGGTCTAATCCCTCCTGTAAACTAGTACAGATGGGCTTTAAAGTCTATTTTACAACACTAATTAGGCTGATCTAGAGTGGATGCAGGAGCTGGGCAAAGCGTTGCAACACTGGAGAAAGAAGACTTACCTTTACATCATGTAGATAGCACAGAACCAGTTTAGTCTGGTTGACACATGCAGCCCATTCCAGAACATCAGTCTCCGACTCTGAAACCAGATCTTTCCAGTTCTCCTGAAGGATGTAAAGTGAAACAAATCAAACAAACGATTCAAACTCTATTTGAGAAGTTGGTCATTTTGATTTTTCAAAGACGATTAAAATTGTCACAGAAAAGTGGACATGTATTACACACACCTTTTAAGATTACTTGAGCTTTATACATATACTAGTATGTTGTTTCACATATATTTTTTATATTCAAACATTAATTTGGTGCACTTCCTCTTTGCACAAAAAAGCAAGACTGGCTGCTTCAAGCAAAATTGCACTTTTATGCCAATAAACATAGCTCAAATAAATTGCATTAATCTTATAAATACAAATTGTTACTACATTCAAATCTCACTACAATGATATGTTCCTAAACTTGATTTTATAGCTCCATTCTGAAAATATTCATTAACTTAAATGTCACAGGTTTCAAATTAAAATAAATCTGTTCAACTTTTTAACATTTCTGACAAGCTGAAATCAATATTAATCAATTGGATTGTATAACTCCATCCACAAATTATGGATTTGATTATTGCAGGATCTTGTTGTATAAAACTTACCATTGATGGTAACTTTGCCATCGATGGCAACTACCATGGTAACAGTGCTCAACAGCCAATCAAAATCAAGGTTTCCATGGTAGTTACCATTGACGGCAAAGTTACCATCAATAATAAGTTTTGTGTAACGAGGCCCAGGTGTAATATTAGAACTATTGAACTTGTTACCTTATCTGGCTTGCTGAAGTCGATGTTAATCAATTTGTACTTGGGTGCTTTCAGATTGGTCTTGAATGTGAAGAGGGTACCCTCATTGGTGATGTATTCATATTCAGCATCAAAGTTATCTATCAGCTTGACCCATGGTAGAACACCTGCAAGATACAAGGGAACATCATTGCATTCACACCAATTTCATGTATTATTGTAGTAAATCGTCAAGGGGTGATATTGATGTTTTTTTCGCTCAACCACCCCCCAAAAAAGATTTTGGGGAAGAAAAAAATGGCATTTAACAACATTCCCCCTTTTGAGTAAGAAAATTTATAACGGGTAATTGATCAACCTTTTCTGATCGATTCCACATCGTTTCTTTCACAATGCAATCGCATGACCAGAACTCAATTTTATCTTTAAAATACTTCCACTGCAGTTTTGTAGGAAGTGTATTTCACCACGTGTGAATGAGGCTGAAGAAGTGAACTGGTATAATTTACCCTTTATTCCTTCTTTTAGAGTCTCCCTGTCACAGTAGTAGAGTCTGTTGACGGGATCGCAGCCCTCCGAGATGGTCAGAAGGAAGTATCGCCCATCATCACTCACTTCAGCTCCTCTGCGAACATGGAGGAGAAAGAGAGAAGAGTTAATTTGTTTACATCATACACTGCCCGATTTACCCATAGCATATTGTGAGAGACGGTTGTGGCACGTGACCACGTAATGTCAACGCATGGAGGTTCAAATAGTTCCCTTTCACATACAGTCCCTAATGAGAGGGAATTATTTTGGTGATCCATGTTTTTGAGCCCTGAATGAGCTTGATTTCTGGTGGCACAACTTTATCTCTACTCTGCTCACGACTGATCTTTCCATCACCTAGCTTTCAAAATGTATGGGGGCTGAGAGAGATTGGTCTCCTTCTCTCTTGAGAAAGACACCATAAATGAAAAGAAGTAACAAAACACAATGGAACCAAACTTCTACTAAAAGGTTGTGATATATATCAATCCTGGAACATAGGAGTTTGACTTAAAAGTGGCCCTAGTGAATACCAATTTAAAGGGAAACCCAACTTTATTAGCCAATTGCTCTGAAAGAAAGTACAAAATTCAGAGAGGCAGGGTGGGGAAATTTTAAATGAAATCAGAAAAACAATAATAAAGTAGTAACAAATTTTCAAAAGGTCTAATTACTATACCTATGGGAATTTCAAATTGGCAGAATCAGTAATTTAATAATAGTTACATTTGTATAGCACTTAATACTGTTTCTAAGCGCTTTTCATTGTGATTATTATCACCCTGGACATTGGATTCAATTGCTAATCCACACATGATAGTGCACATGTTTCACTCCCTGAGGGGTATTCTGGCCAGGCGCTAATTTAGAAGCCCACACATGCCAATCCAACCACATTAACGTTCTCATTCTACCAGTTATACCCATTTAACACCAGGGTGGAGAGTGGCAAATGTAGATTGAAGTCCAAAGGACATCAGTGCCGCAGTGGGACTCGAACCGCAAACCATTCAACCCAGTTACTGTAATTCAATTTCACTGTAATTCTGCATCACTCACATGATCCATTTGGGGTTGTCCGGACATTCTGCACACATGACATCTTCTGATTGGTTGGTACCAAGCACATGGTAGTACAGCTTCTGGTTGAGGTTGGCAGAGGTTTCAGTGCCATCTGCCTTGCTGTCAGAATCTGGGAACCTCTGGAAGAAATGTAAATGCAAAACAGATCAAAATTTAATAGCCCTTGCCATCTTTTTTCAGGAGGAAGTTAATTAAAAAATTGCTCCACCAACAGAATATCTGTATTCCTATTTTTGTTTAAACATCTGTTGAAATCACTCAATGTACAGTCAAACCTGCTTTAGTGACCACCTGTATAGAAAGACCACCTGTCTACAAAGACCACTTTTTTGAAACTTGTACTGAAGGAACCTGTACATGAATACCACCTGCCCATAAAGACCACTTTTCTTGTCTCCCTTGGGTGGTCTTTATAGACAGGTTTCACTGTATCAACTTACACTATAGAAGAAGCCCTTGTTATCATGTGTCCATGCGATGCCACTGAACTTGACTCTCTCTAAGGTATCAGGCAGGTCCTGTGCTCCGTCTACTTTCATAGCCTGTTGAAGACAAAAAAAGGGAAAATAACTGAGAGAGATTAAATACAGAAGGGAGGAAAACCTACTCTCCTCCTCTCCACCATCAGTATTCTAGTTTTTTATTTAAACTAATTCTGGTTTCTCGTATATCTTCCATATCCTCCCCACCCCTCTTCTGTCAAATTCCATTTACTTTGAATACACAAAGTATGTATTTTTGAGTATCTTTTTTTTTTTCTTTAACACTGGAACATCTTGTCACGCCAATTTTTGTATTTAATCAATCACATGTCCCCCGAAAAAGTAGTAAACACAAATTAAGACAAGGAAAGGGGAATGAGCATTTATGATACAAAGCCATCCCTTGCATTTCATCCCCAGTGACGAAAACAAAAGCCCTCACCACCCCAGTCCCCCCCCCCCCCACAAACACACACTCCTAGTGCCCTTCAGGCTATGCCACTGCCAATGGAATAGAAAAAATGATCAACATCACAGGTCATGCTTATGCCAAGTTAACAAATTAAAAAAGAAAAAACAGAACAAAATTAAATGAACCAGTGCAGAACGGCATAACAGATTGTACAGCTATATTTGCATAGGATTACGGAGGGCATCGTATGTAGGCTAGGAACTGGACGGTTGCAAGTATATGACCATGAGCCTGAGGTCTTGCTCTGGCAATTGACCAGTTCACGGTTAGCACATGTCCCAAATGATCCTGAATATCCACAGATCTTCAAAACATGAATAGGTCCCACTTTGTACATTCTGAAATAATCACTACTACAGCCATGGAGGTGCTATATAAATAGCCTTTGTTTCCCCTTTTCAAAGAATACTTCCATCTGTGTATCATGGAATGCACTACTTGTGCACAAATAACTTTCATGAGCACGTATCCAGTATTTTGTCACTGTGTATTTCACAATTCGTTCTGCAATGACCTTTATCTGCTCAACTAGGCATTGTGGCGTGCGCCTGTAATCCAGCTAACAGTGGAAGTTACAAACTGATTCAGCCGAGGATGCAGGTTCGAAACTGAGTCATGTCTTTCGGATGGTGACGTTTAAAGGTCGGTCCCCAGACGTAAATAATCATATCTGATTGATACACGTCTGTAAAAACCCAATACACACACACACCCACACTCAGACTGCATCCGTGAACTGGCTTATTGAAATGTGGAAGACTTGCCTTGATCGTGACCCAATCAGACCCACTCTTGCTCAGTCCGAAGGCAAAGTACTCTCCGTCTTCTGAGAAAGAGCGCCCTCTTAGGGCAACGGTGCCGTCATCCGAGAGCTTGTTTGGGTCAAGGAACACCTGGGCTTCCGCATCTAAGGAGTCCTGTACATACATCACACTGAACAACAAAATGGAGACGAGGTCGACAATGTTAATGTACCTTCCTTTCATTTCATTTTTTTATAAAATCAATGTTGTTGACATAAGTTGTAACCGAATACTTCAATTTAATTCAATTTATTCATGTTTCCAAAAAAACATTACAAATCAATTATGAACATTTACAACAAATGTAGAAATACATGTTGGAAACAGAGGGGTCCACTAAAGAGCAATGCTTGTACAAGTGTGGACACCTCAAATGATACTTGGGAGTAATGAGTAATTAAATTAACAAGTCTGTAACTACAAATGGAACTACAAAATAGGGGGAAAAGGGGGGATGCCAACAGAGACGAGAACGGGACAAGACAGTACTTTTCATGACAAAGATAGAAGAACACGGTCATAATACAAAGAGTAGACTTGATGGTAAGCTTGGAATTCTGCTAATGATGGAAAATTACACTTTCAAGTAAAATAATCAAGATTCAAGAACAAAACTTGGTAGATAATATAATAGCTATGAAGTGAGTAAAGAAGGACAGGAATACAAATTACTGGTACTGGACTTGCATAGGAATAATATGCATGGTTACAGGGAATGTTATTTCCAGAATGTCATTGTTTTCAATTTGCTGATCCTAAAACACAATTCTACTGCATAATATAAAAAGCAGAATAACAAGCAAGCGTAAAGGCCGCAGTATTTTTGGAAGAGAAAATATCAAAAAGTCGGGGTGCGGCCTTTACGCCGAAAGAGTGAAATTCGCAAGTCAAAACAGCACGTCCATTATTTGTAGGCAACTTCATACAACAAAATATATTAACAAAATTGACTTGAAAACACATCGGACAAGATCTAGTCTGAACCACGTCAGCAGCAAATTTGAAGAAGTTATCTTTTTAATCGTTGTGCAACCAAAGAAATAAGAAGAAAACTGACCAGAAACTCGTACTTGTAAAGTTGTAAAAATGTCCTTAAGAACACCGATGATTGCGCGCTCTGAATCTCCGAAGGTGCGTTGGATTTGTTAGCAACTCCTAGCCCTGTTGCTCCCCACCACAGAGTGTGTGAGTAAGGTATGATTTTGGTTACGTACTAACCAAAACCATACCTTACTCACACACTAGCCCTGTAGCTCCCCACCACAGAGTGTGTGAGTAAGGTATGATTTTGGTTACGTACTAACCAAAATCATACCTTACTCACACACTCTGTGGTGGGGAGCTACAGGGCTAGGAGTTGCTAACAAATCCAACGCACCTTCGGAGATTCATAGCGCGCAATCATCGGTGTTCTTAACTTTTCAGTAAGATAATTCTGAATTATAATTGAGACTATCTCATTAATTAAAGCGACAAACTAACCTCGGTAGATCTCTAATAACAATACAAAAGCTTGTTTTTTTTCTCCATTTGACGGTACGATAGGGGTAAGACCGGATAACATTATAAAAAAGATACATCCTTCCACCCTGCGATAGGTTGGCCATTCTGGTTTCTGTATGCATGCGAAGCGCCCTCTAGTGTCCCATGAATGTGCTAATCTGACTAAAAATTGATGAAGCTTTGCTAAATTACGATCATTTTTTAGGTTCCTGTAAATTTATAAAATGATTGATAATTTTGGTATTAGTTTGTAGGAAAAATAGAGTTCTACGGGAAAATTACAATTATTTTCTTTGGTCCGTTTTTTTTTTTTCCTTTTTTTTTTTTCTCTACGAAATGTCAAAGTTGGGGGTGCGGCCTATGCGGCGGTGCGGCCTATGCGGCGGTGCGGCCTTTACGCCGGCAAATACGGTACTCCTAAAATTATTGACACACACATGGTGATGAATTGGGTTGATACCTTTCCCCCGAACCAAGCAATACTGTTCTCATTCACCTTTGGTTTTGCAGGCCAGTGTTGTAGAAGTAGAAGTAGCGTGATCCTCGTTTGAACGGGCATCCATACTTGGGGAAGTCCCACAACCCCTTCAGTCTGCAAATAAGAGAGGTAAATCAAGACATCAGCTGGATCTTCATTTGCTCTCATACTCAATTTTGTGGAATAAGCAAAAACAACATTAAAAACATTTCAATGTTACATTTAATGTTAATTCACTATAACGTTCTCACATTAAATTTTACAAACTGCATATATTAAGTGTTGCTAGGTAGGTCAAGCCATAATGTTTGTCCAACCTGGAAACAACTAATGTATGCAGTTCGGATTCTGTCTATTGAAATACTATTATTCTTATAAGGTGAATTAAATAATTTGTATTGAGGCACTTCACAAAGACTTACATGTACAAGTGTATGCATCAAATTTGGTTACATTACGAAAATGGCCTATTCCGTTCTCACTTTAGATTACATTCTCCTAGCAATGTGAGTACTGCATGGTTAGGTTTACCATGTCATGTAGATCTCCAATAATTGAAATACTCAATTAAAAACTAGATTGGATGTTTCCACCTCCCCTATTCACCAATAGAACGTATTATGTATTAACCTGTCAGCCATTTTGCTTACTCATGGGCAAATTTTTATTTTGTTACACTTAAAAGCAAGCAAGAGGCAATGATAGCTGCCACTACCATTCATAGAATATTTGTATACCTATCATGAAATGGTTGCCTCACATCCATCTTTTCTAGGTATGGCATTGTGATGTTGTTCTGGGCTTCAACAAAGGCCTTTGTTTCGTCACTGTCTGGGTCCTCCATCCACACATATGGGTCTGCCACCTGAGATAGAGACAGACAGACAGAGAGAGAAAGAAAGATAGATATAGAGGAGTTGGGAAAGGAGAGATGGAGGAAAGAGGAGTGAGAGATAGATTAGAGAATAAGAGGGGAGAGGGGAGTAGGAGAAAGAGGGAGAGGAAAAGGAGAGAATGATTGAGAGAGGGTGGGTAGGATAGAGAAATATTGAGAGGAGGAAAGGGAGGGAAGAGAGTAGGAGGGATAAAAATCATAAGGGAGAAGAGGAATTTTAAATAAAAGGGACATACAAGAATCCAGTTCAGCTTAATTTTTTAAAGCTGTGAATGTGATCATATTCAATGTTACTATCCCAAATTGGAAGAGTATATTCAACTTAAATGTTGATAATGATACGCAATACATATACAAATTTAATTATGGACAGTATTAATATTTCTATTTCAAATCATACAAATAATAGGGGCCTAGGGGAATGAAAGAAACAAATATTTTATCATTAAAGTCAAGATAAGGTGTTTTTTTTTTGCCTGGCTCAATGCATTATTTTGCAACAGATCTATTGAAATACATTGAGCAGATTTCAAATATGTCCTCAACAATAATCACTTTGCAAAAAACAAAAAACAAACACATATTCATAGCCCATTTTTCTCTCACTTCTCAGACATTCATCATTGTCAGAAGAAAAGAGAAAGCAAAGAAGAAGAAGGAAAAAAAGGAGGAGCAAAAGCAAAAACACCACCAACAGCATCATCAACAACTTCAACAAAAAATAAAAGCGTCCACAACAATCAACAAGGATGCTTGAGGAGAAAGAAATCTTTGTCGCATTATGTTGACAAATTATGACAAGTCGAAAATGAATGAAAATTGGTACAGTACCGTACACACCTCATAATCAACGAATGGGACAGGAGCGAGCGACTTCGATATTTGAGGGGACAATATCATAAATGATAGGAAAAATAAAAGGCTCTTACCTTCTGGCCATGGTATTCATCTACGGCCTCTTTATCTTTACGGAATGCTGGATATGAAAACATCTCAAATTCGGCTAAAATACGGAGTTCGAGAGACGGTCAGTGAAGCCTTACGGACGTGAATCAGCAGAACAGACGAGAATGTACCACAAGATGGCGCTCTAAATTTAACAGAATAAAGGTCGAAATATCGTTGTTTGCTTGGGTTTTTTAAAATGTTTTTAAACATAATTTTATCTAGGAGTTTAAAATATTCACCATGTCACAGGCGCGGATCCAAGATTTATTAGGGGGGCCCAAATTTGAATTATGCGAGCCAAATACTGGTACGTACTGGTGAGCAGCATTGGCGTAATGAGCAAAAACGTTGGGGGGGGGGGGGGCAGACCAAAATCCGCATCATCCCCATTCTTACATGCAGGCCCCGCTGAACGTTTTTCAAACAGGGTGGGTGAGGCTAATTAAAAGTATATGTATTTATGATCAGGTAGAGCGTAGCATAAATTGGCGTGGGGTCTAGGGGCAAAGGGTCGGTCGGAGGGGTGGGGGGGGGGGGGTCAAGGAAGCTCATTTAATTACGGTCAGATGAACATATTTTGATACCTTATTCATGACACTGGCAGGTCATATGCACTAATTGGCGTGGGGTCCAGGGGGCTGAGCCCCCGAAACTCCGGGATTTGAGGCATTTTATAACGGTCAGATAAGCATTCAGGGGTGCCTAATTAGGCCCCCTGGTATGGTCGAGGGGGCGGAGCCCCTGGAAGCTCAGGGGTTTTCAGGGGCGGATCTAGTTTTTTGCTATAAAGGGGGGTTGACCCAATGACGATGCGGAGCATCGTCCACGAGCCGCAAAGCGGCGATTTTTTTTGTTTTGTTGACCCAATGACGTCCAGGCGCTTAGCCAGGGGGGGGGGCGGTGGGGGCGGTCGCCCCCCCAAAAAAAAAACGCCGGCCAAAAAAAAAAAAAAAGAGAGAAAGAGAAGAAAAAAAGTAAGAGGACGTAGGAAGAAAAAGGGAAAGGAGTCGAGAACAGGCTTCTTTATCTAATAAATTAATGAAACGTTAAAACTTCCGCGCTTCGCGCGTGAGGGGGAATACAGATAAGGATTAAGGGTCAAGAAAGGTACAACGAATCGTCTTCTTTTTCTAATAATACGTCAAAGTTTCCGCGTTATGCGCAGGAGGGGCGGACTGAATTCAGACAAGGAATATGAGTCGAGAAAGGCACAACGAATCGTCTTCTTTCAAAGCTCCCCCCCCCCTACACCCATCCCCCTAGGGAGCGCGCTACGCGCGCTCTTTTAGTGATTCGCGTGCTCACTACCGTCCCCCCTAAAATGAAATTCTGGCTACGCGCTTGAATGACGATACAGAGCATATCAGGGGCGGCGATTTCTTTTCATGACAGGGGGGGGGGGGACGAAATGCTAAGGACGGAGAGCAGTGTAGTAATGAGCAAAAACGTGTTTTTCGGGGGTGGGGGCAGAAGAAAAAAATCTGCATCATCCCCACTTTTTACATGGTATACATGCAGGCCCCGCGGAACGTTATTCAAAGGGGGGGGGGGGCTACAAAAAAATCGGTCAGGTAGAGCAAAGCGAGCGAAGTAAGTGGAGCGTAGATTGGCTTGAGGTCAAGGGGCAAAGCCCCGGCGATGGGTCATTGGGCGGGGTTTTAGGCGTTTAATAACGGATAGATGAGCATCCGGGGCCCGCCTTAGGGCCTCTGTTGGGGGTCCAGGGGGCGGAGCCTCCGGATGCTCAGGGTCTTCAGGCATATAATTACGGTCAGATAAGCAACCAGGGGCTCGCCTCATGGTCCAAGCTCAGGGTTATTAGGCATTTAATTACGGTCAGATGAGCTACCAGGGGCATGCCTTAGGGCCCTTGGTGGGGCCCAAGGGGCAGAGCCCCCGGAAGTTCAGGGAAAAACCATGCCATTTCAGCAACATTTGTAAATCACTGGTATCGAATTAGAAATAAACCACTCTTGTATTTTATTCGGGGGGAGGGCAACTTCCCCAAGCCCCCCCCCCCCCCCCCCATCATTAGGCCAGTGCGAGGGAGTAAAGTGTACGAGAGGGTTGACGGTGACGGAAGTGACTACCCCCTCACAGGTTTTTGAAGCTTTGTTGTATTAACAAATTACATTCCTTAACAAAAAAATAGTATAAAAACAAGCAATATACCTTTATCACATTTCAATTTTCTACAATATTTATTTGTACACTCTAAAGAATATTTTGCGAGGGAGCGTAGCTTCTGAGCGAGAAGATTTTTGCATTTATATTTGTCTAAACGCTGCACTCTTGGGCCTTCCAGAGCCTTAAAGTTTGTTGCAGACTTTAGTCAGTATTTGCTATACACTTATTTTGTTGCACTTTTTCAAATTTTCAGGGGGGGACGATCCCCCCTAAAAATATTGAGGGGGGGGACGTGTCCCCCCGTCCCCCCGGGATCGCCGCCCCTGGAGCATATAGAGTCGCGAAGCGGCGAGGCAATTTTTGTTGACCCAATGACGAGCCGTATAGCTGCGAGGCGTTTTTTGTTGTTGGTGCTATGATGTTTTATGGCATCTACTAACACAATGGAGACCATGAAAAGCAGTGCATGATGACGCCTTTCTAAATCAAGTAACAGTTTAATATACAGTTATATGCAGAGTTACCAGATGAGTTGAATATCTTCTCACAATATGGCGTTTTTTCTATGCACATCACATTTTCACTTGGCAGCCCAAGGGGGGGGGGGTTAAACCACATAACCCCCTGTCGATCCGCCCCTGGTTTTAGGCATCTAATGAAGGTCAGATGAGCATATTTTGATACCTTATTTGTGACACTGGCATTTTATTAATTGGCGTGGGGTCCAGGGGCGGAGCCCCCAGAAGCTCAAATAAGCATATTTCTCGCCTAACGGTAAATTTTTAGGAATTTGTCATTTTCCAAGAAACGCATACAAAACGCCGGGCAAGGCCCGCTCGGCCTCCCCCCCCCCCCCCCCCCCTCCCACTGGATCCGCGCCTGCCATGTCATTATATGTAAATATAACAAATTGGTTTGTAATGGGTTATGAAGCAGCACCTTCACCTTATACTTTTGTGTATATAAGGAAATCTTTTATATTCAGATTGCTTAATTTATATTGAACTAATTAATTTGCATAGAACATATGTTTATGCTGTAAAAATTGTTCCTTTTTAAAATGTTGTATCCGAAAATATTAATATGAAGTATTACCGTCACCTTTTTCTTTTTTATATTGACAAATCTATTTTTTCTCTCCCAAATTGCAGAATTGTATCATAATTTGTACACTTGATTGAATATGTACTATATATTGATTAGTTTGTATACTTATGGAAAACATTTTAAAATATGGCTGTGTTTATAATGTATGAGACAATGTAGGCCTACTATGTTTATACTGTAAAACCAATGATGTTACTATTTATCATTTTGTCATCAATTATGAAAATCTGAATAAAGACAAAAAAGCTTTTACCCCCCCCCCCCCAAAAAAAAAAAAAAAAAAAAAAAAAAACACTAAATTGAAACTTATATAGGGGACTGAACTGAGAGGCCGAGGAGAAACGAAATCCATGAGAAAATATGCATCACCGGGTTGTAGGGTTGGTGCCCCCAGTCGTCCTAGAAGGGATCGGGGCCACGTACATAGTAGGATAATTGGTTGTATGATTCAAGGGCGTATCCAGGATTTTCTCGGGCAGGTGTAGTTTCGTGAGAAACTATCTAGCGGCTAATCAGCCAGCCGGTGAATAAGCGAGGGGGGGGGGGGGGGGGTGAAGTGAACGCTCTTTTTTTTCCCAACATCCACCAAAAAACAAAAACAAATCCTTTTTTGTTGATGCCAAGGAGGGACACCCTCCTCGATACTCCAGTGGGTGGTTTTACCCTTTACTACAAGAAAGCAAGTGTATCCTTGTAAGTAAGGGGTGGTCAGGAGACTGGGGGCTGTAAATCCTCTCCAATGGGCTTGATAGCGGGGACTAATGCCTAATTACCAAAGGGCACTATAGCAGCATCGATCGCCAATTGGTTTCGAACCCGGGATCTCCCGGTTACGGGCCCACTGCTCTGCCACTGAGCCATTGGTAACCGGGACAATAGTAAAATGGGATTGTGAAAATGTGACAGTTTTTCTAGGGGTAGCTGTTATGACGGTAGATGTCCTATTAAAGCGGTAAGCCTAGTTTTGTCCAGGGCAGAAAATATGAGAGACGAATTTGGGTGAATATCGTCAAAACAAGGCACTGGGGGAAGGGGTTACATAGAAATAACGAATATATACATGTGACAATATCAAATTTCATTATTAGAACTTGGATTTAATGGTCCAATACGAATCGTTTTCTGGGTAAACTATGTTCTTTGAATCGTTGCTATAGTTCGTCAGATATGAATACATGTCCAGGTAAAGGTTTGTAGCTCTGTGAAATGTTGATGATTAAGCCTCTGATCCAGCTATATTCTGTAAAATAAGTGGAAAATATCAGAAGAGTGAGGATGACTGGAAGATGAAATATGGAAAATAAGTATGATTCAGTATAGCCTATATACTGCTAGAATGGAGCCGACGTATATAACCCCTCCATTTGAAGCTTTCCCCTACATATCTTTTACTCCTGTCTCCATTTCTTTTTCTTCTCAGCTCTATGTATAGGCTATAAAGCTAATAAACCGGCCGACTAATTATAACAATTTTATACCCCATTCACAGTGGTTTTGAAATTTGTAGCGGCGTTGTAGCGGAGCGGCGACACCGCCATAACACCGCTACAAATGCATTCACAGTAGAAAAGTTATCCCGCTGCAGCAGCGGGATAAATATCATGTACCCATCACGCTGCAGCGGGTGATTTTTATTACCTCCGTAACAAACACGTGTATGCATGGCTCATGACCCGCGAGTGACCCCGATATGACCGGAAATACTTCAGCGCGGGGTTTTCGATTCCTCGATCATATTACTTTTAAAAAAACTAGCATTTTTATTGCTTTCAGTCAGAATATTTTAATTTTTTGAAGTGTGAAATAATTTTATTTGGATAATTATAATACTAATATATCTACATAATAATAAAATCAATTTGAATCCACTGGTTACTTTATTTCTTTTTCACTTTATGTTCCCCATTGCTGGAGAAAGAGGTCAGTGATGGTAAGTAAACAAATCACACGTGTTTGTCGCGGTGTTATAGCGGAGAGCCTTCACACTGAGTAAACACCGCGACAGCAGCGGGACTGTCCCGCTGCTGTAGCTAGGCGAACCTAGCGATAGTTTGTCGCGGCGTTATCGCGAGGCGGTGTTATCCCGCGATAGTTTATAACGGGTCCGAGCCTTCACACTGAAGACAACACCGCGACAGCAGCGGGACAGTCCCGCTGCTGTCGCGGTGTTTGAGGCCACTGTGAATGGGGTATTATTCATACTTTTTAAACAAACTTGACAGCCTGAAAGCTTGCCCAATGATTGCCCGACATGGATTCCTAGTATTTTATTAATAACATGTCACTTGGTCCCCAGTAAAAACATCCATACATTTTAATATGTTAGTAAACCGGTCTATTGTCAACCAGGCCTGAGTAGCCCCGCTCAAATCCGAAGTTAAAGCCCCTCTAAAATGTTGAGAGCCTCACAAATTTGATGGCAAAAATTCACTTAAGTTGTATCATAATATAAAATAGGATGTCATTTAAAATTCAAGTCTGCGAGAACCTAAATTTGGTATTCTTTTTATCAATATTCGACTTTAAACACATTATTTTGGGGGAAATATTTCCAGAAGTGTATCTTAAATGACGTCCTCTTTCACATTATGATACAATTTATATAAAATTTTGCCATCAAATTTTTGGCGAATTTGGGGCAAAGCAACGAGATATAATATATTAAAAACCAAAACAAATGATCAATCTAGAATCACCGATTGTAGACTATATTGGGTTTCGCAATATCGAGATCCTAGTGTATTATGTGAGCGAGTGAAGCGACCGAGTTTTAGCAAAAGATTTCACTGTAAACCCACACAAATTTTATTTCTGATGTAATTTACGTAACGTATTGGAGCGCATAATCCTTATTATCTTAATAATCTTGTCTTCCCTTTCTCCCCTTTCCTTTCCTTTTTTCTTCTTCGTGTTTTGCACCTGTAGTTTTTTTGCGGATTTTGTTCATCTCCTCTAAAGGCCGCCCGGGCACGTACCATCTCTGCCCCCTGCAGTCACTGCCCCCACTGTCTTTCATGCTTTTGGCAGTATTAAGGGACAAAACCTACACAATCATTATTGTGAGGTCATCGCGTGCATTCACTTCAACCTATAGGAAAAGCCCTCTCACACATTTACGCTCATTGACCTACGTAATAATGTATACTCATCACTAATGCGTTCGAGTAGAAACTTTTGACCAATCAGGAACGCGTTACTAAAATCATACTCCAAAAATCATACGTAACAATGAAATGCGCAAGTTTTGTGTTTACATTAGTAACGCATTACCTACAAGAGATTCATTCTTAATGAATTCCCCTTGCATTAAAGACGTTTGCTCTGCTCCTGTCTTTATATCTCAAAGAGAAATGGCTCGCCGATCTTCTCGTAAGCGACGATTTTTCGCCCGACTTCGAAAGAGAATGGGAAAGAGTATGAGGAGACTGTGTTGTCTCTTGTCAGGTAGGAATATTTTCCTAAAGCTCTCCCAATGGTCATATAACCTTATTAAACACATAAACACAGTATCCACATTTTAATAGTGTCTTAATGTAAATCAGATTTTTTTTTTTAGTTACCAAACTCCAAAGCTTCGTCAAGCACGACCCGCAAATACTGGTACTCCTTTGACCCCCATTCACTGTTCAGCTTTGTTCTATCATTATTTTATATAGCAAATTTGAAAATTACGATTTTATTTTTTGGGTGGAATTTTTTTAATTACAGCCACCAAGGATGCAGTACTGCCAACCGAAGTAATTTTTTGACAGCAGAAGCCCTCAAAATGGTAAGAATTCTATTAAAACCCAATGCTTCAATATTCGTAAAAGTTCTATTCAAACAAGACAATCATAGTTGGAATTAAATCATTCTTTTGCTCTCACGCGCCTTTCGTTCTCCTGCTTTAATTAAATTTTCATTTTAATCTTCTCTCTCCGAATATACAATATTCTCTCTCCGTATTGGTTTGTCCGCCTCTCTGTATGCAATCTTAAAGCTATTACACAATATTCAGCTCTCATCTCGTATAATTCTTTTTATTCGTTCAAACACAGTTCCACTCTACTACATGTAATATCAACGATACATTCAGTGACTCGACATCATTGTGGAGTTCGGAAGAGGGCTTCCCAAGCATCACGTATTACCCAATCATCGCTTCAAAGCAAAACGACAGCGATAACAACGACGTCGACGATGATAACGATGACGGAACAAGTATCGCATCCGACTGTTGTCAGCTCCATAACGAAGTCTTGATCGAGAATTATCATGAAGATGATAACGATTCATTGCTACCTGACACTACTTCTAGTTTGATCAGATTCATGGACGAAATAGACAATGATAGTTTCACAGACGTGTCCAGCATTACAACCGACAATCAAGACGATAACGACACGTTTACGACAGTCACCGATTTGACATACTACACCCATGATCTTTTCGATGACAACAGCAGTGACGTCATACTTGATCTCTCCCTCACCAAAGATGAATACGAAATTATTAATGGTAGAGACCAAAATTTGGTATCACTTTCGATTATTTAATAATCGAAAGTGATTTTATCATTGCAACAGCATTAATGAAATCATTTCTGAGGTCGCCTTCAAACTGGATTCTAACAATTGAACCTCCGATATATTTTGTTTAAAAAATGACAAATACTCAATTATATCCTTGTAAATAAATCTGGATATGCTGTACTCAAATTGAAACTACCTTTGTGTTGTTGTTGTGTGTGTGTATGTGTGAAAACTTGTGAAATAATGAGAGTAGAAAACCATTCAAACTCAACTAAAGTATACCGTGTGAGTAAACAAAAAAGTTTACACCTAGAAAATTGCTTATTATTTTTTAAATCGTCTATGCACAGTAAATTATTATACTTATGAAAGAGAGTTTTATCCCAAATCATTTGGTATCATTTTTGTGTGGTATGTGTTCACACTTGGAGGAACAGGAGGCATTGTTTGCGAGAGTGCAAAAATCGAATTGCGCCAAAGTGATGCCTACAGTATGTATTATGTTAGGATTAGCGGAGTGAGTGAATGAATTGAATGTATCAAATGAAATGCATTGCATACGCTTTTTGCAAAAGCAAAGTCACACACACACACACACACGCGCGCACCCATGTTCGTTGGTATTTGATATTCGATATTTGATATGTGTGGCATGATTAAGTTTGTTAGGGATGCTATTTGGATCTGCAAAGACCGAATTAATACCGAAATCCCAATTGTTTTATTCAAACATCACATAAGCAACTTTGGCTCAAGTCGATTTTTTGCACTCTCGCAAACAATGCCTCCTGTTCATCCAAGCGTGAACACATACCACACAAATATGATACCAAATGATTTGGGATAAAACACTCTTTCAAAAGATGTATAATAATTTACTGTTCATAGATGATTTTTAAAATAATTAGCAATTTCTTCTTTTTTTGACTCACACTGTATAGTGTGGTACGGTATGTCACTGAAACGGCTCCCGTAGGACTTTTGTGCCAAAATTGATTGATTTTGATTTTTTGATTTTTTTTTATTGATTTTTTTTTTATTTGATTTTTTTTGTGGGGGGGGGGGGGGTTATGGTTTTTTTGTTTGTTGCATTTCTGGATTCATTGGGGTCCAAGCTATCAGAAATTAATGGGGTTCAAATTTTCCCGAAGACACCAAATTTCCCTATTGCGCTTTATATAAGCCATTTTGCCGCCCAATATATGGACCCCCAGGAAATGAAGGAGGGGTCTGAAAATTTGAACACCATCATTTTTGGCCAATTGGAACCCTTTCGAAGCCTAAACAGCAACAACAACAAAAATCAATTTTGGCGAAAAGATCCTACGGGATTACATACCATACCGCACTAATAGATCTAAATCAGCCCAAATCGTTTTTCTATAACTTGATTTACTATACCAGGGAGATGTGAGTTTTTACAGCTAACATTTACCTGTTATTACTGTATTAATGAATACCTTGTCAATTTTTTTTAGTTTTTTAGAGCTCGACACATTTTCGTACATTTTGATTTAGAATATGTCATATGCTGTGAAAAAAATATTATATTTAGTATCTGAGATGTCAGCCTTGAACCTAAGTGCTATCTGTATCAACGCAATACCGAACGTTATTTTTTAAGCTATATATCTACAGGAAAACCAGAGGTGATATGTAAAATTATACATACCACCTAAAAAAGAAATCTCTGAAGAATATAAATTATAAGAGGTGATCGTGTACCGTAGTACATACTCCGTATAAAAACTCAGGAAATGTTAAAGTTGAAGTAGGCCATGACACACCGTCGAGCAGTTAAAATATATTTCACCACCCCCCCCCCCCTCCCCCCAAAAAGAAAAACATTTTTTTCGGATGCCCTTCCTAGATCTGAAATCGTGATTGAGGCATATTTGGTGGCACATTACTTGTCTTTTGTTATAATTATTTAATGAATACTTAAGGTTTGCCAAATTAGGTTTTGCCGTGCCCCACTGACCGCCTTTCCCTGTCTATATTATACAACTTCATCTTAGTGCAAACTAGAATCCCCTTATATTTTCTTAATTATACTTATCCACATGCATACTTGAAATCCCTCTTTGTTTGCTTGACCGAGTCCCTATTAAACAAAATGACATTAGCAGACTAATGACATGTCCTTTTGGTCAACGAAACATGTTCCTCTTGTATAGACTGTTACATTTCGTATTGATTTTTCTTTGTATCCAACAGAGTATCCAGTTCCTTTCACTCAAAGCTATTGTCCACTGTTCTACCTCACTGCTTTCCAGACACACAAAGGGTGCTTGGAAATATTTGAAGAGTATTGTCCAAAATAATTTATAGTGATTACTAATTGTCAGAGCTTGGGACTAGGCAGTGCATTTCCATTTTCTGACAACTTACACGACTGTTAGAATGATTAAAAGCGTTAATGTGTCTTTCAGGGAATACGTCACTTTCGCTCTGAACTTATGCACTTTATCTTTTCGTGTCTGCTCATTTACAAATGGATTATGAATTCGATCCTTTTGGTTTACATCATAACAATGTGTTGCAATTAGAAACATTTAAAGCATTTCTTAACAAATTAGTGGGTCAACTAATACACATTTACAGTTGCTTTAAAAGTTCGAGCAATTTTCATTTTAAAATATTGTTGTGTTTGTAACTTTTGTTTGCGATCAGTCTGGACTTTATTACCATCAGCATAAAAGACGGGGCATGGCATTTGGTTGTTATTCTTAAAGTTGTTAGCGCCGATCAATACTCATTATGACCTGCCCCTGGGGCCTTTATACTCTCCCCATTATTATTAATAGAACCTT